>CAWUFW010008538.1:825000-830000 GCA_963921515.1 Calotriton arnoldi
ATGTATATATAAATATATATATATATATATGTATGTATGTATGTATATGTATGTATATATATGTATGTATGTATATATATATCCAGCAGTTTGCATCATCTCCTCGTGACCAAGGAGACTTGTTCTCCGAAACGCGTCGAGTTGCATTTGCCAGGAATTAAACATGCTTAAAAGCATTTGGGGCCGTCGTGTGTTATTTCTTTAAGGAGATGATGCGAACTGCTGGAGATTAAGGGGCTCGCAACCCCGCGGCGCCCGCCGTCATCAAGAGGCTGGGGTCTAGTGCAATTAAACTTACTGGAAAGTATATATATATGAATATGTATGACGTTGGTGTGGCCTGTCGCACGTTACTTATTGTATGCTTGCCTTCGTATGGAATATATATATGTATATATATGTATGTATATATATGTATATATATATATATGTATGTATATATATGTGTATATATAGGTGTATCCAAACTCTCTGTCACTCCTCGGCATTCATACCATGGACGGAGATGGACCACGATGTCGTGCGCAGTATTTTATTGCTGTTACTTGGTCTGACGCGTTTCGGCACGGAAGAGCCTTGATCACATGACACGGAAGTGAGTAAACTTTTCATTTTTAAAGTGACGAGTGCTCAGTGTATACCATCACATGTGCAAATCAGCAATAGACGTAGAAAAAATTATAATAACTATATATAGTAGGAAATATGCAATCATAATAATGGTAATACAAGTCGTGGCAGGTGCCTTTAAATTCCATGTTGCGCTACATTAAAATCACTTCATTCATTTTGATTCTAAGTGCATAGACCTGTTATCCCAGGTGACTAATATTTTTACGCATCATTTCTGTCCTATTGGTTCTTTTGCTGATTGCTACATAAACGGATGTGCAAAGGTTGAAAAATATCTCTAAAAAGTGTTAAAAAATTGTGCTGGTTGGGTAGTGCTAAAAGTGCTTAGTGCTATGGATGGGTTAAAATTGATGCGATTCGCTCAGTCAATGTGCAATATTTTTAACGTTTTTCAAATTTTTGACTGCTACCTGAGCTGTTGATACCTAGAATGTTCGTTTGTCTTTATACAAATGCAAGGCGTCTTTGATATGTGCTGCCCTTAGCTAAATGGCAGGTAATGTTTATTCTGTGCGTCGTATCTTATGTGACCGTTTCGCATATACTGTGCGAGGACTGTTTTGGTGTAAATACCAGTATATATGCATCCTGATGATATGTCCAATCCTGCCGGTCTACTGCAGTGTGATGAGTACTAGGGGAGGTTCGTGGGTGCTCTATGTAATGCCTCATGTTGTTTATAGTTGTCAGACTGCCCTATGATCTCTTTGATGCTGCCTATAGACACATAACCCAGAGTTACATCATGTTGTTACTATTCCAATGATTGATCAACGTTTGACTGACAATACATACAGTTCAAACCATTTAAATATGCATGTATATATAGATACTGTTATAAAAATATTCATAATAAATACTATAGTAAAATACTATAATAAATATTCCCATAAAAATGTAGTGCAAAATGTCTAAAAGCTCTAAAACAATTATCTGTCTCAATACATTTCATAAACACATAAATTGTTAAAATGTGCAATCGGATAGGCACTTCACATTAACTGTTCCATATGTAAATAATGCATAGATCTTAAAGATGAACTCATTGGCTAAAATGGTTAGATTAAACTCTTGTGATTATTTAAAATCATCAACAGTTGTAGCTGTAAAGATATACTCGTACTTTAATCTTTCTCCCTTAGTTGATCATAAACAAGTATACAGGTCTTCCGACATGTTAAGCCCCTTTAGTTGCTTTGTGTCCAACTCTATAATGTACCTAGTTTCCAGTTTTCTCAAGGTACTTTCTCTGTTCCCTCCCCTTCTACTGGGCGGCACAGCGTCAATCACAAAGTATTTCAAACCTTTGCTGTTGGATTGCTGACTATCTCTGAAATGTCGGGCTACCGGATAGGTGTTGTCTTGATTGCATATGGCCCTTAGATGTTGCAAGTCTCGCTTATGCACTTGTAATTTCGTGCTGCCAACATATAACAAATTGCAGGGACAGGAAAGGACATACACCGCATGGTCAGTTTTACAGATTACTAGTTTCGTTATGTTGTGAACTCTAGAACTGAATGGTGTTTGGTAGGTAGTTCTATTTTCTCCATGCTGACATGCCTTGCATGTTTTGCATTTGTAGAACCCTTTGTGTTTTTGGAGCCAACTTGATCCCTCTATAATCTCTGGGCTTGTTGAAACTAACTGATCTTTCATAGAAGGACCCCGGCTGTATGTAAAGGATACTCTTTGGGGTAGATCTGGTCCAATGACCGGATCACTCAGAACCAGTGGCCAATTTCGCTTAATGATGGCCTGTAGTTGATTGTGCTGGTTGCTATATTGCAAAATTAGCCTAAAGTCTTTACTGTTACGCTTATTGTCACCGGTGTCCAATCCTGTATAGTTAGGTGTATTGTCTGATCTGTCTTGTAATAACTCATCTCTGGACCGGGCCATGGACTTACTTATAGCTGAATCAATGATTTTTCGTGAGTAGCCCCTTTCCAGGAACCTTCTGCTACACTCTGCTTGTGCTGCCAGGAGATCCTCCTTTTTGCTATGTATCCGCCTCAGCCGCAGCATCTCGCCATAGGGGATACTGTTGAGGAGATGCCGGGGATGGGCGCTACTGGCATGTAGCGTAGAGTTCCCTGATGTCGGTTTTCTGAACAGTTTCGTCTCAATTTTATTATATGTGTGTATATATATACGTATGTAATATATGTATGTAATATATGTATGTATATATATGTGTATATATATATATGTATTTTTCATCAAAGTACCCGAAAGCAATGGAAGGGCACTCGACCACGCTCCTCCGGTTCTCAGCCTCGCCCCAGCTCGCACCACAGTTCCCATCAACTTGCTTTCCATGCCGACGCGTTTCAAGGCTACTCCGCCTTTTCTTCATGGGCTTGCTGAAACAGACATTGACGGCTCACCTTTACTTATTTATTTAAATTGATGCGATTGTCCCCAGTGGGCGTTGACTGATTTCAATGTCTCTTGTTGCATGACGGGATCTGTAGTCCCTAAAGGTGAGTAAATTAAAATCCCTTTAGTAGGTTCAATGTATATTTCATATTTATGCATTTTAACATCCTATAGTAGGTTGGGAACAGTGAATGCGGGCTCATTGTTAATTTTGGAATGTTGTGCTGGCACGTCTGAAATCGTTTCAAACCACAGCCTTTCATTTTGGAAATGGTGCTCCTTCTCACGGCAGGGCAGCCGTGTTTAGTAATTTTCCATCAAAGTACCCGAAAGCAATGGAAGGGCACTCGACCACGCTCCTCCGGTTCTCAGCCTCGCCCCAGCCTCGCACCACAGTTCCCATCAACTTGCTTTCCATGCCGACGCGTTTCAAGGCTACTCCGCCTCTTCTTCATGGGCTTGCTGAAACAGACATTGACGGCTCACCTTTACTTATTTATTTAAATTGATGCGATTGCCCCCAGTGGGCGTTGACTGATTTCAATGTCTCTTGTTGCATGACGGGATCTGTAGTCCCTAAAGGTGAGTAAATTAAAATCCCTTTAGTAGGTTCAATGTATATTTCATATTTATGCATTTTAACATCCTATAGTAGGTTGGGAACAGTGAATGCGGGCTCATTGTTAATTTTGGAACGTTGTGCTGGCACGTCTGAAATCGTTTCAAACCACAGCCTTTCATTTTGGAAATGGTGCTCCTTCCCACGGCAGGGCAGCCGTGTTTAGTAATTTTCCATCAAAGTACCCGAAAGCAATGGAAGGGCACTCGACCACGCTCCTCCGGTTCTCAGCCTCGCCCCAGCTCGCACCACAGTTCCCATCAACTTGCTTTCCATGCCGACGCGTTTCAAGGCTACTCCGCCTCTTCTTCATGGGCTTGCTGAAACAGACATTGACGGCTCACCTTTACTTATTTATTTAAATTGATGCGATTGCCCCCAGTGGGCGTTGACTGATTTCAATGTCTCTTGTTGCATGACGGGATCTGTAGTCCCTAAAGGTGAGTAAATTAAAATCCCTTTAGTAGGTTCAATGTATATTTCATATTTATGCATTTTAACATCCTATAGTAGGTTGGGAACAGTGAATGCGGGCTCATTGTTAATTTTGGAACGTTGTGCTGGCACGTCTGAAATCGTTTCAAACCACAGCCTTTCATTTTGGAAATGGTGCTCCTTCCCACGGCAGGGCAGCCGTGTTTAGTAATTTTCCATCAAAGTACCCGAAAGCAATGGAAGGGCACTCGACCACGCTCCTCCGGTTCTCAGCCTCGCCCCAGCTCGCACCACAGTTCCCATCAACTTGCTTTCCATGCCGACGCGTTTCAAGGCTACTCCGCCTCTTCTTCATGGGCTTGCTGAAACAGACATTGACGGCTCACCTTTACTTATTTATTTAAATTGATGCGATTGCCCCCAGTGGGCGTTGACTGATTTCAATGTCTCTTGTTGCATGACGGGATCTGTAGTCCCTAAAGGTGAGTAAATTAAAATCCCTTTAGTAGGTTCAATGTATATTTCATATTTATGCATTTTAACATCCTATAGTAGGTTGGGAACAGTGAATGCGGGCTCATTGTTAATTTTGGAACGTTGTGCCGGCACGTCTGAAATCGTTTCAAACCACAGCCTTTCATTTTGGAAATGGTGCTCCTTCCCACGGCAGGGCAGCCGTGTTTAGTAATTTTCCATCAAAGTACCCGAAAGCAATGGAAGGGCACTCGACCACGCTCCTCCGGTTCTCAGCCTCGCTCCAGCTCGCACCACAGTTCCCATCAACTTGCTTTCCATGCCGACGCGTTTCAAGGCTACTCCGCCTCTTCTTCATGGGCTTGCTGAAACAGACATTGACGGCTCACCTTTACTTATTTATTTAAATTGATGCGATTGCCCCCAGTGGGCGTTGACTGATTTCAATGTCTCTTGT
>CAWUFW010008538.1:835000-845000 GCA_963921515.1 Calotriton arnoldi
GAGATCTCAAATCCTCTTCTATTTCATTAGAAAATTCTGACATGCAGACTGAAACAATCACTTTCAATACCAGCAGCAGACTTCCAGTTAACTCCCTGGTGAGCAGTAGCTTTAACAGTGATCTAATGAGCAACTAGAGTGCTAACATTCTGAATTTATGGCAAATGTGAGACACATCTGAATGCCTTCTTGATGGAATCAAAGTAAAAAACTGAAAGCATTTCCTACTGAGGAGACTGCAGTAAATGAGGAAATTAGGAAACTTCATAACAAAGAAGTCTTCCAAGATGGCCACCAGAGAAAAAAGAGCCCAAATGTAGCACAAATATTACCCAGATGTAGCCCACATATAGCCCAATGACAAAAGTGTGCAAAACACTTTTTATTTTTATTTTTTTGCAGTTTTATGTAGTGCAGACTGGTCAGGTATTGGAGCGTTGCATCTTAAAACATGACCCCTACACTACACAAACACCACTGCACTACCCTAAACCCTAAAACACTACCCCCAGCACGACCCCCTACACTACCCAAACACCACTGCACTAACCTAAATCCTAAAACACTACCCCCAGCACGACCCCCTACACTACCCAAACACCACTGCACTACCCTAAAACATGACCCCCTACACTACACAAACACCACTGCACTACCCTAAACCCTAAAACACTACCCCCAGCACGACCCCCTACACTACACAAGCACCACTGCACTACCCTAAACCCTAAAACACTACCCCCAGCACGACCCCCTATACTGCCCGAACACCACTGCACTGCCCTAAACCTTGAAACACCAGCCCCTGCATGACCCCCTACACGGTTCGAACACCACTGCACTGCCCTAAACCCTGAAACACCACCCCCAGCACGACCCCCTACACTGCCTGAAGACCACTGCACTGCCCTAAACCCTGAAACACCACCCCCTTCACGACCCCCTACACTGCCTGAACACCACTGCACTGCCCTAAACCCTGAAACACCACCCCCATCAGGACCCCCTACACTGCCCAAACACCACTGCACTGCCCTAAACCCTGAAACACTATCCCCAGCAAGACCCCCTACACTGCCCGAACACCACTCCACTGCCCTAAACCCTGAAACATCACCCCCAGCAAGACCCCCTACACTGCCCGAACACCACTGCACTAAACCCTGAAACACCAACCCCAGCTCGACCTCCTACACTGCCCGAACACCACTGCACTGCCCTAAACTCTGAAACACCACCCCCAGCATGACCCCCTACACTGCCCGAACACCACTGCTCTGCCCAAAACCCTGAAACACCAGCCCCAGCACGACCCCCTACACTGCCCGAACACCACTGCACTGCCCTAAACCCTGAAACACCAGCCCCAGCACGACCCCCTAACCTGCCCGAACACCACTGCACTACCCTAAACCCAGAAACACCACCCTCAGCACGACCCCCTACACTGCCCGAGCACCACTGCACTGCCCTAAACCCTGAAACACCAGCCCCAGCATGACCCCCTACACTGCCCGAACACCACTGCACTGCCCTAAACCCTGAAACACCAGCCCCAGCACGACCACCTACACTGCACGAACACCACTGCCCTAAACCCTGAAACACCAGCCCCAGCATGACCCCCTACACTGCCCGAACACCACTGCACTGCCCTAAACCATGAAACACCAGCCCCAGCACGACCCCCTACACTGCCCGAACACCACTGCACTGCCCTAAACCCTGAAACACCAGCCCGTGCACGACCCCCTACACTGCCCGAACACCACTGCACTGCCCTAAACCATGAAACACCATCCCCAGCATGACCCCCTACACTGCACGAACACCACTGCACTGCCCTAAACCCTGAAACACTACCCCCAGCAAGACCCCCTACACTGTCCGAACACCACTGCACTGCCCTAAACCCTGAAACATCACCCCCAGCAAGACCCCCAACACTGCCCGAACACCACTGCCCTAAACCCTGAAACACCACCCCCAGCAAGACCCCCTACACTGCCCGAACACCACTGCACTGCCCTAAACCCTGAAACACCACCCCCAGCATGACCCCCTACACTGCCCGAACACCACTGCACTGCCCTAAACCCTGAAACGCCACCCCTGCACGACCCCTACACTGCCCAAACACTACTGCACTGCCCTAAACCCTGAAACACCACCCCCAGCATGACCCCCTACACTGCACAAACACCACTGCACTGCCCTAAACCCTGAAACACTACCCCCAGCAAGACCCCCTACACTGCCCGAACACCACTGCACTGCCCTAAACCCTGAAACATCACCCCCAGCAAGACCCCCTACACTGCCCGAATACCACTGCCCTAAACCCTGAAACACCACCCCCAGCAAGACCCCCTACACTGCCCGAACACCACTGCACTGCCCTAAACCCTGAAACACCACCCCCAGCACGACCCCCTACACTGCCCGAACACCACTGCTCTGCCCAAAACCCTGAAACACCAGCCCCAGCACGACCCCCTACACTGCCCGAACACCACTGCACTGCCCTAAACCCTGAAACACCACCCCCAGCACGACCCCCTACACTGCCCGAACACCACTGCACTGCCCTAAACCCTGAAACACCAGCCCCAGCACGACCCCTACACTGCCCGAATACCACTGCACTGCCCTAAACCCTCAAACACCAGCCCCAGCACGACCCCCTACACTGCCCGAACACCACTACACTACCCTAAACCCTGAAACACCAGCCCCAGCAAGACCCCCTACACTGCCTGAACACCACTGCACTGCCCTAAACCCTGAAACACCAGCCCCAGCAAGACCCCCTACACTGCCCGAACACCACTGCACTGCCCAAATCCCTGAAACACCACCCCCAGCAAGACCCCCTACACTGCCCGAACACCACTGCACTGCCCTAAACGCTGAAACACCAGCCCCAGCAAGACCCCCTACACTGCGCAAACACCATTGCACTGCCCTAAACCCTGAAACACCACCCCCAGCAAGACCCCCTACACTGCCCGAACACCACTGCACTAAACCCTGAAACACCACCCCCAGCAAGACCACCTACACTGCCCGAACACCACTGCACTGCCCTAAACCCTGAAACACCACCCCCAGCACGACACCCTACACTGCCCGAACACCACTGCACTGCCCTAAACCCTGAAACACCACCCCCAGCATGACCCCTACACTGCCCGAACACCACTGCACTGCCCTAAACCCTGAAACACCACCCCCTGCACGACCCCCTACACTGCCCGAACACCACTGCACTGCCCTAAACCCTAAAACACTACCCCCAGCATGACCCCCTACACTGCCCGAACACCACTGCACTGCCCTAAACCCTGACTCACCACCCCTGCACGACCCCCTACACTGCCCAAACACCACTGCACTGCCCTAAACCCTGAAACACCACCCCCAGCACGACCCCCTACACTGCCCAAACACCACTGCACTGTCCTAAACCCTGAAACACCACCCCCAGCACGACCCCCTACACTGCCCGAACACCACTGCACTGCCCTAAACCCTGAAACACCAGCCCCTGCACGACCCCCTACACTGCCCGAACACCACTGCACTGCCCTAAACTCTGAAACATCACCCCCAGCATGACCCCCTACACTGCCTGAACACCACTGCCCTAAACCCTGAAACACCACCCCCAGCAAGACCCCCTACACTGCCCGAACACCACTGCACTGCCCTAAACCCTGAAACACCACCTCCAGCACAACCCCCTACACTGCCTGAACACCATTGCTCTGACCTAAACCCTGAAACACTGCCCCCAGCAAGACACCCTACACTGCCCGAACACCACTGCAGTGCCCTAAACCCTGAAACATCACCCCCAGCAAGACCCCCTACACTGCCCGAACACCACTGCCCTAAACCCTGAAACACCACCCCAGCACGACCCCCTGCACTGCCCAAACACCACTGCACTGCCCTAAACCCTGAAACACCACCCCCAGCACGACCCCCTACACTGCCCGAACACCACTGCTCTGCCCAAAACACTGAAACACCAGCCCCAGCATGACCCCCTACACTGCCCAAACACCACTGCACTGCCCTAAACCCTGAAACACCAGCCCCAGCACGACCCCCTACACTGCCCGAACACCACTGCGCTACCCTAAACCCAGAAACACCACCCCCAGCATGACCCCCTACACTGCCCGAGCACCACTGCACTGCCCTAAACCCTGAAACACCAGCCCCAGCACGACCCCCTACACTGCCTGAACACTACTGCACTGCCCTAAACCATGAAACACCATCCCCAGCACGACCACCTACACTGCACGAACAGCACTGCACTGCCCTACACCCTGAAAAACTACCCCCAGCAAGACCCCCTACACTGCCCGAACACCACTGCACTGCCCTAAACCCTGAAACATCACCCTCAGCAAGACCCCCTACACTGCCCAAACACCACTGCCCTAAACCCTGAAACACCACCCCCAGCACGACCCCCTATATTGCCCGAACACCACTGCACTGCTCTAAACCCTGAAACACCACCCCCTGCACAACCCCCTATGCTGCCCGAACACTACTGCACTGCCCCAAACCCTGAAACACCACCCCCAGCACGACCCCCTACACTGCCCGAACACCACTGCCCTAAACCCTGAAACACCACCCCCAGCAAGACCCCCTACACTGCCCGAACACCACTGCACTGCCCTAAACCCTGAAACATCACCCCCAGCAAGACCCCCTAAACTGCCCGAACACCACTGCACTGCCCTAAACCCTGAAACACCACCCCCAGCAAGACCCCCTACACTGCCCGAACACCACTGCACTGCCTTAAACCCTGAAACACCAGCCACAGCACGACCCCCTACACTGCCCGAACACCACTGCACTGCCCTAAACCCTGAAACACAACCCCCAGCACGACCCCCTACACTACCCGAACACCACTGCACTACCCTAAACCCTAAAATACTCCCCCAGCACGACCCCCACACTACCCGAACACAACTGCACTGCCCTAAACCCTCAAACACTCCCCCAGCACGACCCCCTACACTACCCGAACACCACTGCACTGCCCTAAACCCTAAAACACTCCCCCAGCACAACCCCCTACACTACCCGAACACCACTGCACTGCCCTAAACCCTAAAACACTCCCCCAGCATGACCCCCTACACTACCCAAACACCACTGCACTGCCCTAAACCCTGAAACACTACCCCCCGCATTACCCCTTACACTACCCGAACACCACTGCCCTAAACCCTGTAACACCACCCCCAGCAAGACCCCCTACACTGCCCAAACACCACTGCACTGCCCTAAACCCTGAAACACCACCCCCAGCACGACCCCCTACACTGCCCGAACACCACTGCACTACCCTAAACCCTAAAACACGACCTCCTACACTACACAAACACCACTGCACTACCCTAAACCCTAAAAAACTACCCCCAGCACGAACCCCTACTCCACCCAAACACCACTGCACTACCCTAAACCCTAAAACAATACCCCCAGCAGTACCCCCTACACTACCCAAACACCACTGCACTACCCTAAACCCTAAAACACTACCCCCAGCAGTACCCCTACACTACCCAAACACCATTGCACTACCCTAGACCCTAAAACACTACCCCCAGCAGTACCCCCTACACTACCCAAACACCACTGCACTACCCTAAACCCTAAAACACTACCCCCAGCACAACCCCCTACACTACCCAAACACCACTGCACTACCCTAAACCGTAAAACACTCCCCCAGCACGACTCCCTACACTATCCAAACACCACTGCACTACCCTAAACCCTAAATCTACCCCCAGCATGACCCCCTACACTACACAAACACCACTGCACTACCCTAAACCCTAAAACACTACCCCCAGCATGACCCCCTTCACTACCTAAACACAACTGCACAATTTGTTACAGGCGTTGCAACGCAGGCCTGTGGTGCTTACTGGAAGTACCTGGTGGGCTAGTTGGGCCCCAGGGACCCTCAGGATTCAAGGTGACCTAATCCCCAACTTAAAACGCACCACGGGGCGCGTTTGCACAGTGGTGAAGGGAGGGGCGGGGCCTCAGGTGACATGTGCGCAAACACGCCCTGTGGTGCGTTTTAAGTTGGGGAATTAATTCCCTTTGAATCCTGAGGGACCCTGGGGCCAACTAGCCCACCAGGTACCTTCAGTAAGCACAACAGAGTTGCGTTGCAGAGAGGTGAAAAAGGTGCGTGGCCTCGGAACGCCTCTCTGCAACTCAGCTCTGTGGTCCTAACTGTAGGTACCTGGGGGCTAGTTGGGCCCCAGGGACCCTCAGGATTCAAGGGACTTAATCCCGCAACTTAAAACGCGCCACGGGGCGCGTTTGCACACATGTCACCTCAGGCCCCTCCCTTCACCACTGTGCAAACGCGCCCTGTAGCGCGTTTTAAGAGGTAGTTTTAATTCCCCTGCCCTATTATGTACTAGGGACTTACAGAGGAGGTCATGCTAATCACAGGGGTACCCCAACGCATAGTGTTCCCTAGTGTATGTAGGTGTTTTCACTGTATTCTAAGTGTCTTTTAGCATAGCACTGACTCTGGTTAGTCAGAGTCAGTTACCACCAGTACCGTCTGAAAAAGTTGTGGGCACAGGATGATTTTGCAACAAGGCCTCTTTCTGCTCCTCTGTTGGTTCTTTCTGCACATCTTTTGCTTCTTCCTGCACTTTTCTTCGTCTTTGTGGACTTCTGTTGCTTCTTTCTGCATTTCTTTTGCTTCTTTCTGTGCGTTTTTTCTTCTTTCTTCACATGTCCTACCTCTGTAGGCATAGTTAGAAACTAGCATTTAAAAAACCTTTGAAATTCACTGAAAAAACCATAGGTTTCAGACACGTTATAGTTAGAAATTAGCATTTAAAAACCTTTGAAATTCACTGAAAAACCATAGGTTTTAGGGACAGTTATAGTTAGTTGGACATTTCACTCGTACAAAACCATAGAAATTCCCCGTTATAGTTAGTTCAGCTAACTATAACTCGCGCCCCCGCAATGCACTGCTGATGACGTCACATATTACATCACTCATGACATGCGCTGATGTATTGGTATTAAAGTTCCTTCTTTTTCACCGAGCAAGTGTCTGCCCCCTTCATGTGGAGAGTGGGATTGGATTCCATATTTATATATATCAGGGGTGTGGAATTTAATAAAATATATACTTGTCCATGGGGCAGGTTGCTTCATAAATCTACTTGTCGTGTAACAAAATCCACTTGTCCCTTTGGTTGCATGTAGTGCAGCGACAAATTATGGCAGCAATCTCATTATATAAGAGCTCTGATATAGCCTCTCTGATTATGCCAGGGCTCATACCATAGTAGTGTTTGAATACTTGCAATCCCCTTATGTTGCCACGTTTCTGCTGATCTACAATCTGGGGCTGAAGGTAGTGGTAAGCAATAGTTCCAGGGTTAGAATGCCCTTTTGAGTCTGTGCAAACCTACTAACTTGCATGTTTTAACTTTTCAACAACTCTTCTCTAATCTGTTCCCATACTGAGCAATGTTGGAAATTTCCTCCTGACAATGGAAGACGTAAACCTTCTTCCAGAGTTGGGAAAAAAGTGGTTGGAGGGAAAGTGAACTTGCAAACACTCAGATTTTCGCATGAGCAAATCTACACATGCATACTTCCTCATGCTAAAATGCAGTTCATAAATATTTTCTAGGAGTACTATTTCTTGACGTATTTCTGTAAATTCTTTGGACTTCACGAAAGCCGTATAGCTGCACTTAATGCAAGGACATATTCCATGGGTGCACTTTTGAGACTTTCTTTAATAATTGGGCCCCTAATTTGGTCTGGCTTTGACCGTGACCTTTGGAGTTTATTAAAATTCTGTCTCTCTCTCTGGATCGTCTGGCTTCACTGTGAGTGACAGCATTCTGCTCTTTCACAAGGAGCATATCGGCACACAAAGTAGTTTTGTTCAGTTCCAGTAACTGTGGCAGTGTGTGCTTTTTGAGACCAAAAACAACTTTTGCTTTTGCCAATGTTTGTTATAATGGTGAGGGCCTGGCAGCTCCCACACTAATAAGGTTTTACAAAAACCATGCCAAAACAAGTCACACATTGACACAACTAAAATGCTGACCCCCAAAATCAGACCTACTGGCTTTGCCAATGCTCGTTTATTTTTGTTTCCCATAATCTTATTGAAACTGGTTACACTAATTTTCCATTATAAATACTTTTGGGAAATACTAGCATGCATCAACACGTTACTAAATGATGCTGCAAAGAAATGGTACCTAAATGTTTACAGTGGTTTAGCTAAATGTTTTTGTTTCTGCTTTCATTTTTTTATGAACGTTTTATTTTTATAGCAAAGAATCATTAATCTTGCTTTCAAACTTCTGCAAATATTTGCATCAAATCAGAGAGCATTCTGGGAGCATTATACATAGCCTCATATTGCTAAACTTTGAAAAAGTGTGTGCACATGTTTATACTGGAACCACTGTCAGTAGTGCAGTCAGAGCTTACAACATTTACTTAGAGTGCTCACCCTAATAATAAAGGCTTTCAATTAATGAACCATAAATACAAGTTTGAACAGGATTAACATATGGACAAAAATATTACCTTAACTGCAGACAGTGCCCTTCCCTGATCCATAATGTGGTACTGCAAATTGGCAGCCAAAGGGTTTGTGCTGCAGGGGGTTGGTTGTATTACAAAGAGAGTTTCCTTTGGGCCACACTTAACGACTCATTATAGATTTTAATCTATGTACACGAATGCTCACCTCAATCATAACAATTCAAGCTCACACCAATCACATAAGGGAAATATAACCATATACCCAAGGTCAACAATCTGAAAAAGGCTTTTGTTAAAAAATATAAATCTATTTATTAGTAATGATATCATAAAATACATAAATCATTTGATGCGTAAACATTCATTTGTAATATCCCTGACACAAAATCTAAAGTTAATTCACAACATTATACACATTATAAAAACATCAAAATTAAAAAGAGAGTACATACAAAAGACAATACAATATGTCATTAAAAGAGCACACATCCGTGATCTCACAATGGTTAGGACTAGAACCCGACACTGTAGTGCTGATAAGTAATCTGTGATTCCAGCCTTTTCACGGATTATGTTTCTAAAAAAGGGCGTCAACGCGTTTCGATGGTAAACCTTATAACACCATCTTTATCAAGACTGTATTTATGACTCTCAAACAAATTGGTTTTGACCGGAACCTGTAAGAGCACCTGTATAATAAAACACAAGTGTCAGCATGTGTGTCTTTGTCACTATTGCACCTTAAATTGTCAATACATTTTAAAAAAAAAAATCCTAAAAGCACTACAATTAGAAGAATGTTGCCTGTTTTCACATATCATTTTAATAACAAGAGGCTAACACATCAAGATAAAATATATCAGTCAAAATCTACTCTTCCAAATGTCCTAGAAGGCTGTGGCCAGAATATTTCGCCTGGGGACACCCTCGCCTGGGCGTATTCGTCATAGTTCCCTTAAGTCTTGTATTCGCTGGCTGCAGTCAACATTAGCATACCGTCCTACTTTCACACTCATACACTCGCACATTCTAGACAACATTGTCTTTATATTGATATACTTCTAAATTTCTTGTGTTAAGACATTATTCCTCACCTTTTAATAATAGGATGAGGATACAAGGGCATTCTATAACAAAGCATGGGAGTAAAAATCCAGGGCTAGTACCTCCGTCCTCCTCAGTTATTTCCTAGTTCGAGTCGCAGGGCGTATCTATAATGAGATTACATCAAGATTACCCTAGTTCAAATTTTAACAGGCGACCTTACACATATTACTCCATCATCTCATGCATCTCGCCTTTTTATTGCCAGTTTCAGACATCGATATTGGTTTATTATATTGGAGCTTCTGTACTCCAGTAGCGGGTTTGTCCCCAGCGCTGAATATACAGCGATTCTACA
>CAWUFW010008538.1:862500-876846 GCA_963921515.1 Calotriton arnoldi
TCCCAGAGTTCACTATTCCAGGTGAGTGTTACGTGGGGATTCTTCATTATTGTACCCATATGTATGTATATGTATGTATATATATATGTATGTATATAATATGTATATATATATATGTATGTATATGTATATATGTATGTATATGTATATATGTATGTATATGTATATATGTATGTATATATGTATGTATATAATATGTATGTATATATGTATGTATATAATATGTATGTATATGTGTATGTATATAATATGTATATATATGTATGTATATATGTATGTATATAATATGTATATATATGTATGTATATAATATGTATATATATATATGTATGTATATAATATGTATATATATATATGTATGTATATAATATGTGTATATATATATGTATGTATATAATATGTATATATATATATATGTATATAATATGTATATATATATATGTATGTATATATATATATGTATGTATATAATATGTATATATATATATGTATATAATATGTATATATATATATGTATGTATATAATATGTATGTATATAATATGTATATATATATGTATGTATATAATATGTATATATATATGTATGTATATAATATGTATATATATATGTATGTATATAATATGTATATATATATATATATGTATGTATATAATATGTATATATATATATGTATGTATATAATATGTATATATATATGTATGTATATAATATGTATATATATATGTATGTATATAATATGTATATATATATATGTATGTATATAATATGTATATATATATATGTATGTATATATATGTATGTATATATATATGTATGTATATATATATGTATATATGTATGTATATAATATGTATATATGTATGTATATAATATGTATATATGTATGTATATAATATGTATATATGTATGTATATAATATGTATATATATATGTATGTATATAATATGTATATATATATGTATGTATATAATATGTATATATATATGTATGTATATAATATGTATATATATATATGTATGTATATAATATGTATATATATATATGTATGTATATATATGTATATAATATGTGTATATATATATATATGTATGTGTATATGTATATATGTATGTATATATGTGTGTGTATGTATATATATATATATGTGTATGTATATGTATATATATATATGTATTCCATCTGGGGCCAGCCGAACTCGCGGCAGGTGCAACCGGGAAGCGGTGGTGGAAATCGCTTATAAAACAGCAAAAAACAAGGCGTTCATAATACTCCCAAGGTCCGGTGCACTCACAGGGTGTGTGTCGGCTATAAAACATCCACAGACACTTTTCTGGCTCTTGCCGTCATCAGTGCGGAAAAGCTGTCAATAAAACAAACACAGTCATTTAAAACGGTCCTGCCATATGGTTGGTGGATCCTTGGCCAATGAAGGGCCAGCAATGGGGCGTCACCGTCTTCATTATTTATTGCCTGATGCAATTTCTATGGCGCTCCCATCGCTAAAAAATCAATTGGCAGCCGTGATAACTGTGCCTGTACATCCCCTCGCCTGCCGCTGGATTAAAAACGAAAACACTGTGAGTGTCCCACATATGGTGAAACACTCTAGCTTTGTATACGTTTTCGTTTATATATATATATATATATTTTTTTTTTATAAATGTGTTATGATTATGTTATTATTTAATACCCACCCAGGCATCACTGTATGTATCTGGTGGATTGGCCATGGATTATGAAATGAACTGTGCAGTAAAACATGAGTGTGTATATATATGGTTTTTATCCAAGGGGCTTTTGTTAATCCGGCCATGGGACCATGTTATTTACCCCCGTTTTACCTTGTTTAGCCAACAATTTTGGTTTTAACTGGTTTTATGGGAATTTTATGACTCGGTTTTGGTCGGTTTTATTGGAAGCATAATTTTGGATATTTTTGCATATATATATATATGTGTTTGTATGTATGGTTGTATTTATACTTACATTCACATCATTCATGTTTTATCAATCACTTATTATGCTGCTATTTCTTGGTACTGTATCTGCGCATTTGCACATTGTTTCCTTGTTGAAATTTAATCTTGCACTTCATATGCTGCTATCTCTTGGTACTGTAAATTGCGCATTTGCACATTGTTTCCTTATCTTGTACTGTATATTGGCACCAACCTAAATATTAATGTACTAATAATAATGCAGTCAGGCATGGTTACCTATGTTACATGTTTCTTATATAATGTCGTCTCGGTCCAAGCGTCACTCCTACTGGGTTTAGGTATACCTTGCATTTGAAGCGATTGATTTATAGCCTATATATTTACATCTTTGAGTAATTATTGGCTGCCTCAAACATGTACCATTGTAGCTATGATGTTTGAATAGCTACGGTTTTATGTGTCACGAACAGCACTTTATATTACAATAGCACTTGCACTTTAGTACCCTTACTCCTCATGACAGGCTTGTAATTTTAATAGAATCCTGTATTAACAGAGATTTTATGAATTTGAATTATACTGTTACTACTTATTTTCCTAAATATTTTTCGGCCACTTGGCTTCATTTCAAAGAATTAAATTGCATTAAATTTAAAAATTTAAATACTATTTTATATGTGGCCATTGCTTTAGGCATTTTTTGTATTTACATGTACTTGTTCTAATGCTCATTTGGTGCTATATAGTATGTTTACTATGTATGTCACTATAGGAGGAGTGGTCATTTGTATAGCACGTCATTATTTAAGACACAGTAATATCCTTGCACGTCATGTGATCAAGACCGGGGTAACCTGGTCGAAACGCGTCATGCAGTGGAAATCTCTTTTACAATAAAGCACTTCATCCACTAAAAGCTGTTGTGGTCCGTACCTGATTTTCCGTCCGCAAGGAAAAGGAATTTGGCTCAGGATTTGCAAGCTATATATATATGTGTATATATATATATATATATATATATATATATATATGTGTGTATATATATATATATATGTGTGTGTGTATATATATATATATATGTGTGTATATATATATATATATATATATATGTGTGTATATATATATATATATATATATATATATATGTGTGTATATATATATATATATGTGTATATATATATATATATATGTGTGTATATATATATATATGTGTGTATATATATATATGTGTATATATATATATATGTGTATATATATGTGTATGTATATATATATATGTATATATTCGTTCCAACGGCTGCTCACACAATTTAGAACAGACTCCAGCACGCTCAGGGTCGCTCCTTTTGAGTTTTTATTTCAGCCACATTCTGTCAGGTAACGCGTTTCGACTGCACAAGCGGTCTTTCTCAAACCTGGAGTCGCGCCATTTTTTCACCATTTTATACTTGTGCAAATCTTAAAGTGACAGTGCAACATTAGCTATAAAGTTTTGAATAAACAATTAAAGTGACAGTGCAACAATATAACCTCCAAAGCGACGTTTGCAGTCAAGGTATCCAGACAAAATGTCAATACATTCTGCAAATGAGCGTACCACATCTCTAATTAAATTATAAAACCCTGTGGCAATATCATAAGTTTATACAATTTAAAACATTCTAAATGCATTTAAAAGAGACGCTTATCAAATTCCAGGCAAGTGCCCTATTGATGCCTCATTTATACTAACCCATACTCCCGGGTCAACTTGACACTCATTAATGGTATTATGTGCAATGTCGCACAATTAATAAAGTGAATTGTGCCTTGTGCAAATATCGCATTATTGATTTAAAATTCAAAATAACATGAAATTGGCTCCATTGAAAGATATATGCAAATGCATAGGAGAAGTGAACAATATTACACTTTCCCTTAATTATTCACTCTATCCTCTCTACTCATTCTTATAGGTAAGTGCCCTTACTCCTTCAACGAATATCAAGGCTATTCACATCCACATTAAACTAAAGTGCTTGTGCAAAAACCATCTGCAACCAATTCAATAAAATTTCAAGGAGTGGCTTACAAATCAGCAATTCATAAAATCAATCAATTACTTAATCCAGAGAGAGATTTAAATTCTCTAAACCTCAAATAGCTATTCTTCATCAGGCTCTTTCAGTGTTACGGAGTCCTCTCTTTATTCACAAATGTCAGTTTTTTCTCAGTGTTGTGCCCATACGGAATCTTACTATTAAAACGAAGAATATATCTCGATTCGAGCGGTCTCAGGCATCTTTCTCTATTTCCCCCTCTTAATCTTTGTGGCACTTGATCTATTACAAAGTATTTCAGACCTTCCAGTTTAATATCATGAAACTCGTGGAAGTGTCTGGCCATGGGGTATGCCTGATCCCTGTTGTTAATTGCTCTGATGTGCTGTAAGATCCGTTGTTGCACTGGTAAAATCGTACTGCCTATGTACAATTTAAAACAACTACACTTTAAAACATATACTGCAAACTGGCTCTTGCATGTTAAGGGCTTCATGACCTGTCACTTCTTATTCGAGAACGGTAAGGGTACCTCCGCTGTATTTTCTCCATACCTACACGCCTTACACTTGTGGCATCTCCTGAAGCCTCTACTCTCACCGAGCCATGTTGTCTGTTGTGGGATGCCTGGGCTATTGGTGACCAAAGCCTGCAGCAATGATCTTGCTTTGCAAAATGAAATAAGTGGCCCACTTCCTAGCTTTTGTTGTAAAAAGGCATCCCCACACAGTACATGCCAATGCTTCTGCATAATAAGTCTTATGTCTTTATGTTGTTTACTGTAATCTATAATGAAACGGAATTGTGGTTCAACTTTGTTTCTGGGCTACCTGATGTCAACAGTTTTACCAAAAATCAGCTGATCACTAGGCCTTGCATTCGCCTTCACTCTAGCTGCCCTTAGAACTTATTTGCTGTACCCCCGTTGCTCAAACCTCACATTCAGCTCCTCTTGTGCTTGATACAGTTGCTTAGGGCAGCTACAGTTCCTTTTCATCCTCAAATTCTCAGCATATGGGATGCTATTCACCAGTTTAGGAGGGTGGAAACTCTGGACATGAAGGATAGTATTACCCGCTGTACTTTTCTGAAATGTTTTCGTGTTAATCTCACCATCCTTTATGTACACAGTCAGATCCAAAAATTGGACCTCCTCTCTGCTTACATGTGATGTGAACTTCAAATTTTGGTCATTGATGTTGATACGCTCAATAAATGACTCTGCTGATGTTACGTCACCTCGCCAAATGATGAAAAGATCATCAATATAACGGGTTCATAAGACCACATTATCTGACATCTCATCGGCATATTCTACAGCTACCACCTGCTCCTCCCACCAGCCCATATGCAAATTAGCATAGCTGGGGGCGAAGCAGGTGCCCATTGCCGTCCCTTGTAGCTGTTGAATAAGGTCCTTGCCAAATAGGAAGATGTTGTTTTTAGACACCATTTAAGCATATCTACCAACATTTCTGTGTGCCTATATAACGTGAATGGGCGTGCTTTCAAATAATAACGCACCGCCCTGACTCCGTCATCATGCGCAATGCTGGTATACAGGGAGGAGACATCTAATGTTATCATAATATAGTTCTCCTCCCAAATGATGTCATATACTTTTTTTTTAGAAAATCTCCTGTGTCCTTTATGTGAGATGACAGGTTCCTCACATAATTCTGCAGAAAGAAGTCTAAATACCTGGAGGTATTCTCAAATAGGCTTCCAATTGCCGAGATTATTGGTAGGCCTGGTGGTTTGTTCACATTTTTGTGTACCTTCGGTATAAGGTATAATACTGGTATGACTGGTGAATCTTTTTTAAGGAACTTGTGCTCTGCCTGTGATATAAGATCAACTGATCTCCATTGATCTAGCTGTTGATGGAAATTGGTGGTAATGGTCAATAGTGTGCCTTCATCGACCCTCTGATAACACCGTTTGTCTCTAAGTTGCGACCTGGCTTCTTCTTGGTACATGGCAAGGGGCCAAAGGATGATATTGCTGCCTTTGTCCGCCTGTCTGACCACTATATCTGGCCTGGCTTGCAATTTTTTCACCAATTTCTCATAGCCAATGTCCATTGCGAGTGTAGTACTCTTGGCCTGCAGATCTATGTATAACTGTTTCAAGTCATGGATGACTAGCTCATTAAAAACATCTATTGAGTCTTTGGTGACCATGGGTAGAAATACAGAGCAGGGTTTGAACGGTGTGGTCGGCTTATTGTATACACTCAAACCTTGTTCTCTTAATAAGGCATCATCCGTTCCCTCATAATCTCCACCCATCTCCAAACTGTCCATATCCCTCAAAGTCCCCAAATCTGAGATCTGTAATGTAGTGGTGTCATCCATGACTCCCGGGTCACGTCGTTCAACCGGCCTACCGACTGCATAGTATTTGGCCAACCTCAATTTTCGTGTAAATTTAAAACAATCAATCCGGGTTTGTACATAATCCCTATCTTCAGGGGCACAATAAGAAAGACCTCTTGACAGAATTTTTGTTTCTTCGGCATTTAATGTTAAATCGGACAAATTAATAACGCTGATGTTAGTGTCCATTATTTGTTCTTTTTGTTGGTCACTTTCTTGGTCAATTGCTCCACTTGTTCTCCATGACCTGCGGTTTTCCCTCTTCCTCTTCCTCCCCCTCGGAATGTTCTCTCTTGTCCCCGTAATGGCCTTAAATTTATGTTTCTGTCCCACCGCAAAAAAAGTAACTCGTCCCTACAGTGGGTATGCTGCTGGTCTGCCGTGTCTCCTCGTTCTCAATTTCTGCCTCAGAGCTGAGATCAGACTCTGATTCCACATTCCGTTGTGCTGTGTTGCCTTTAATGCCAATGGCCATTTTCTGCCGCCTAATATTCTCGAATCGTTTTGAGAACGTAAAGATCTGGCCCCTTTGGTAGTCCAGTTTGTCTCTTCTGAACTTACTTGCCTTACGATATGTATATATATATATATGTATATATATGTATGTATATATACATATATATATGTATATGTATGTATATATACATATGTATATGTATATATATGTATGTATATATACATATGTATATATATATATATATGTATGTATATATACATATATGTATGTATATATACATATATATATGTATGTATATATATATATATATGTATATATGGACAGGAGTTTTCCGTGTAAACCCTCGATAATGCACTTCAAAGTCTCAGAGGGACTATATATGTGTGTATATATATATGTATGTATGTATATATACATATGTATGTATATGTATGTATATGTATGTATGTATATGTATGTATATGTATGTATATGTATGTATACATACATATATATGTATGTATATATATATATGTATGTATATATATACATATATATGTATGTATGTATACATGTATGCCCGAAATGCGTCAGGTAGCTGCAGACGCCGGTGTGCCTGACACCCTCTTCCTGACCTAATACCTCACCGACTGGGAGTGTGCCTCGCCTTTGGGCAATCTGTGGTGTGGAATATTATTCGGCCGGTCCGGTCGAGAGGCGCACCACCGCTGAGAGGAGCGGTTCTGCTGCTGTTCACTTGATAAGCGGAGCGGACCGAACGGGCGACTGGCTGTATTTGACAAGGTGCTGGGGGCTTACCGAGGACATGATGTTGGATATTTATCGCAAGTTGCCAGCAACCCCACTTGGGATTTATTTGCAAGGACTTCCAGTCCCACAATGCAGTATATTTTACTCACCTGACTTACATTGTTAATTATCAATAAAAGGGCGTACACTGGAAGCCCAACATGGTGGCAATTTGTGGTAGCAGCGAATCCTTTTGAAGAAGGGCGTATGCCCGAAACGCGTCGGGTAGCTGCAGACGCCGGTGTGCCAGACACCCTTTTCCTGACCTAATACCTCGCGGACTGGGAGTGTGCCTTGCCTTTGGGCAATCTGTGGTGTGGAATATATATATGTATATATACATATATATGTATATATGGCAAACCACAGTCCCGAAATCCAAGTCCTTGGAGCAAACAGGTAAGGACCACAACGTGCTTTCCAAATCAAAGTGCTTTATTGCATTGCAGTCAGCATGACGTGTTTCGGCCGCGTTTCCATGGCCTTGATCACATAACATGTGATGTATATATATATGTATGTATGTATATATGTATGTATATATGTATATATGTATGTATGTATATATGTATATATGTATGTATATATGTATATATGTATATATGTATGTATATATATATGTGTATATATATATATATGTATGTATATGTACATGTATGTATATGTACATGTATATATGTATGTATATGTACATGTATATATGTATGTATATGTATGTATATATGTACATGTATGTATATATGTATGTATATATGTATGTATATATGTATGTATATATGTATGTATGTATATATGTATATGTTTGTATGTATATATGTATATGTGTATGTATGTATATATATATGTGTATGTATATATGTATGTATATATGTGTATATGTATGTATATATGTATGTATATATGTGTATATATGTATGTATATATGTGTATATGTATGTATATATGTATGTATGTATATATGTATGTGTATGTATATATATATGTATATGTATGTATATATATATGTATATGTATGTATATATATATGTATATGTATGTATATATATATGTATATGTATGTATATATATATGTATATGTATGTATATATATATATGTATATGTATGTATATATATATGTATATGTATGTATATATATATGTATGTATATATATATGTATGTATATATATATATATGTATATGTATGTGTATGTGTATGTATATGTATATGTATGTATATGTATGTATATGTATGTATATATGTATGTATATGTGTATATATGTGTGTATGTGTATATATGTGTGTATGTGTATGTGTATATATATGTATATATGCATGTATATATGTATATATTAATTGTTGAATACCAAATATTTCCTGAAATAAAGCACTTTTGAAAAGAAGCTAAATGGCCTTGTGGTCCGTACCTGTGTGGCCACACAAGGATTTGTGGGGAGCCCGGATTGTGTGTGACATATATATGTGTGTATGTATGTATATATGTATATATATATCGAAAGAAAAAAAGGATTCTCCGCACTTCCGCACTCCTGTGTGGCGAACAGAGAAACACGAACCACTCGTAATTAGGCACTGTTGTTTTTTATTCAGTCCTCAGATCTGACGCGTTTCAGACAACACTTGTCCTTGATCACAGATCACAGAGCCTAGTTCACCATCTTTTTTTATATATGCAGTGACACACAACCACGTGAGAAATAGACATAAAAGTAACACTGCCTAATTCAATCAATGCACTAGTGAGTCTGTTTTTCAATTCTTGCACATTGCCATCAATTTGTTAAAAGTTTTCAAAAACATTTTCAATATGTACAACATCATCTCTGTCAATGCATTGGTAAATGCTGTATAAAACTTTGATAGTAATTTGTCACGCCTGATTATTAAAAGCCCAACATTCCTACTACAGTGTTAAAAACTCGATATAAAAACGCACAGATAAATAGAATATGATGGATAAAACCCAGCATTACCATCAATTTCTATTGCTTGTTAAAATCACTTCTAAAATTGCAATTACCAATAAATGCCATTTTACCTACTTACTGGGATTGACAAATAGCAGACAATCAATTATTATTAATTTATTGTCCAATCTATGGTTCTGGTTATATGTCAATGTTCAGAATTGGACTTTTTACTCCAAATGTACAAAAAGTTCCTCATCATTGTTAATCCCCCTTGGTGTCTTTGTCCTGAGTCTGATGATAGAGCGAGATTCCATTTGGCGTAGCTTTTTCATTCTATTCCCTCCACGCTCGTCTGGTGTTATTGCGAGGATGCCATAATAGCTCATTGCCTTCCAATTTCCATTCTGACATTGTGCCATAGCTGGGTCCAAACTGGGGTGGCGTGGTGAGCAAAAGAACGATGGATTAAACCCAGATCTTTGTGACTGGGGGTGAATGTTTGCATTGTTCAGCATTCCGTCCATCAATTGTTTCTTTTGCATGTGTTTGGCGGTGGCATATGCCATATCCCTGTTTTTCACTGCTCGAATATGTTCCAAGATGCGTTTCTTAAGCATACAGATCGTACTGCCAATGTATTTCATTCCGCAATTGCATTTAATGATGTAAATTACATATTGGGTCGTACAGGTAATTCTTTGATCCAAATATATGATGTTTCCATTAGGTTCCGTGATCGTTCGCAAATTTTTTCCGATTTTACATACATATTTAAAGTGCAATAGAGAAAGGACTCACCGTGATCAAAGCTGTGGGAGAGCTGAAACGCGTTGGTTGAGTGTTGCGAGAAATAAAATTCTTTAAACTCGACTCTGGAGTGCTGCGTCCTTTGCAATACAACGTGTGTATATATATGTATATATGTATATACGTGTGTATATATATGTATATACGTATATATATGCATATACGTATATATGTGTGTATGTATATATATATATATATATGTATATATATATGTGTATATATATGTATATATGTGTACGTGTACATATATGTGTATATATATGTATATATGTGTATATATGTGTATGTGTACATATATGTATACATATGTATATATATGTGTATATATATAAAAATGCACACAAACCACCGGGGAGGCCAATAATATCCACACGGAACAGCCTCCTAGAGAAAACATCGCAATATGTAGATTATTATCTACAGGACTTTGTGCAGATGTTGCCCTCATATGTCAGGGATACAAGTGATTTCCTCCTAAAGATACAGGACATACAATGGCAGCAAGATTATCTGCTAATAGCCTTGGATGTGACATCTTTATATACATCCATCAACCATCAGGATGGTTTGGGTGCTCTCCAATACTATTTAGGAAAAAGGAAAAAAGGACTCCTGAACTCATACAACATAACAAAATGCTTTTAAATATGGTTGAGTTCTGTTTGCATAATAATATTTTTCTATTTCAGAACACAATGTATAAACAGCAACGAGGAGTAGCCATGGGTGCCAGCTTCTCCCCCAGCTATGCATGTTTGCATATGGGCTGGTGGGAGGAGCTGGTACTCATGAAGAAACACACTACTACAGTTAAAACCAATATCAAATATCAAATGCTGGTTACGTTTTATTGATGATTTGTTTTTAATTTGGCAAGGTAATGTGGAGGAAGCAGAACAATTCATTGCAGAGCTGAATATAAATAATCTCAATTTACATTTTACGTTTAACATTAGTTCAACATCCATTAACTTTCTAGACGTAGAAATTTACATCAAAGAAGGCAGACTTGAAACTAAGTTACATAGAAAGCCTACCGCGGGCAATGTGATACTGCACGCGAGCAGCTTCCATCCGCACCATTTAATTCAAAGCATCCCCTACAGGGAGATGTTGCGCTTAAAAAGAATCTGCAGCCAGGAAGAGGACCTAAATAAGGCACAACAAGCTTGTGCCAGTAGATTCAGAGCCAGGGGGTATTCGAACAAATGTATAGACCAGGCCATAAAGAAAAGCAGAGAACAGGCAAGAGGCAACCTGATAGGAAAGTATAGCAAAAAGGATAAACAATCCCAAGAACCTTCCACTTTCAGATTTATCCTTAAATACAGTAAACAGGACAAGCAAATCAGGAAGATCATTAGAAAAAATTGGCCATTGATTTTAGACGATCCAATCATTGGCCATACTCTCCCCAAGCGAGCATCCATAACCTACACCAGAGCCACACCAATGAAGGATGTCCTGGTCAAAAACGACCCCTTTGTGCAGACTGAAAACACCTGGTTATCACAGAGAAAAGGCTTCTTTCGCTGCAGGACGTGCAAAGCATGCCAGTTCGGAGTAAATAAAACATCTTACGTTACTCCTTTCAGTGATATAGAAAGACCCATTGAGAAAGCTCTAACCTGCAAATCCGACTTCGTAGTATATATCTTGGAGTGTCCCTGTGCCCTTAAATATGTAGGGAGTACCATATTACAGGGACACAAACGTATACTACAGCATATTAGAGCTATTAAGAACAAAGATACAACGTACCCTGTAGCGAGACACTTTGGAGAAAAGCATAATGCGGACCCCAAAGAACTGAAATATTTTTTAATTGATGCTATCCCACCTTATAAACGAGGTGGGGATAGGGAAAAGGCACTCCGAAGGTTGGAAACCAGATATATTTTAGATCTTGACAGTAAACAACCAGGAGGCCTTAATATCACTGAAGGGCTTTACACCTGCCTTTAGTAATAATGGTCCAAATGATATAATCGAGCAGATTACCTAATTCACCTAACAAAACGGTATAATTAAGAGAATGAAGGAGAGTTAATGGGTTAATCTGACTTAGAACTAGAACAAGTAAATAATCATTGAACAGCCATTAGGTGGGTAATTAAGATGATTAGAATAACATGCTGTTACAAAGCCCTTTTAGATAATATATTAAGATAAAAATATTTTTATACACATTTTTACACGGTCTTTTAGAAGGGATTTTATTAATTTTTATACACCATATTTATATTATTCGCACAGGTTTTAAATAAGGAAAGTTTGGCAAAATCAAGGCTTGAACTATTTGGGTTTTATGTAAATGTACTGCAAATTGCACGAGCAACTTTTGATACTCATCTGTCAAATGATTATATCTGTAATGACAGGGTATTTAAACCTGGACATAACAAAAAACACACTATCAATATCTACTAGCCATGTTTCATGATTTTAAAGTATTTAAACCAGTATTTTTTTAAAATGTATTGAGACTAATGGCATTTGAAAGTCTAAACAGTACTGCCAAACAGTATTTTGTTTTTGTTTATGTCTATGTCAAACTATGCACTTTAGGCACCTGTCACTTTAAGGGCAAACAGAGAAAAAAGAGAGAAAAAAATAGAAAAAATGGGTCTAACTAATTAAGTTTGAAAAAAACGGATGTATAAAAACAGGGTGAGACCAGTAACGCGCATCATGTGATCAAGGCACTTGTTGTGCCGAAACGCGTAATGCTGCTAGTGCTGATGGAGAACTCAATTTATTAAAAATCTGCACTTTACTTGAGGTCCGTGCTCCATTGTCTTTTTTGAAGAAGAGTTGGAGTTATCTGGATATATATATATGTATATATATGTGTATATGTATATATATATTTCCCCTCCAACGTCCTCTTTCAGAACGCCGGCGCTTCTTGTGTGGGGCGGTGCGTCTCTTCTCCGGCAGGGCAGCCGGTAAATATTCCAACAAGTGCTACGTGGATGAGCCCCCAGAGAACACGCCGGGATAAGGATCACAGGATGACAGCAGTATTGGGAGGCAGTGATCTTGGAGCGCGGCGGTCCGTCGACTGCCAGCACGGGATCTATGTTTCCCCTGACTAGAAATGCCTCACTCTGCAGACCGGCGTATCTTTGGTGACTGGGCACCGTGGACTCCTACGCGGAAGCGGTGAGGATTGATGTGGCTTAACAATTTTTTATTAACTGGTCTCCTCCGACCCCGCGTTAAGATTCTTAAATACTATGTGTTGCACTATATACGGAGATTCTGTGACAGTAACCTGTGTTTGGCTGCAACCCATTGTAGCAAGTTTTCACAAAGGGTTCTCCTGAAACACAGAGATAAAGTCATGGTTTCCTCGAGGAGCGTGTTTTGCAGGTTTTCTACACTGGGACTGCCTTTCAAGACAATGCGGACCTATGAACCGATCCTTTAGTGGAATAATGTATTTTTCATGTAATGCTAATGCCCACGGCTTTGGGTGTTTGGCCACGTCTCTTCAGTCGCTGGGTCGAGGGAGGCCCTTTTAAAATAAAGAAGCCTTAAACCTGCAGTCCTCGAGTGCGTGCCTTCTTCCTGTGAGGAGTAAGGGTTGCTATGGATGTATATATATGTGTATATGTATATATATATTTCACCTCCAACGCCCTCTTTCAGAACGCCGGCGCTTCTTGTGTGGGGCGGTGCGTCTCTTCTCCAGCAGGGCAGCCGGTCAATATTCCAACAAAACACCTCTGCGCCCAGAGATTCTTGAAGAACGCACTCACTCGGGATCTGTAATTAAATGAATTTATTTTGTGCAAAAGGCAATAGCCATGCCCAACGCGTTTCGGTTCGTGCCTCGTTCATGTATGTATATATATATATGTGTATATGTATATATATGTGTATGTATATATGTATATATATGTATATATGTGCATATATATATGTATGTATATGTATGTGTTAGAACTGGGGGTCTCTAGTTGGCAATGGTTTGCACCTTTGTCCAAATAGGGACCCTTGCTTCTAGTCAGGGTAAGGG
>CAWUFW010008539.1:0-172500 GCA_963921515.1 Calotriton arnoldi
CCCTTATCTGTCCAGGTCATACCTATTGGACATATGGGAGACCTGTGACACTACCCTCTGAACCTGAGCCCCTCACAATCTGCTGTGAATGGGGAACAGCTGCCTGAACTTCACATTCGCATACCCCAGTCTGCACGGGCAGCTGAACAAACACCTATGTGACACACAAGTATCGTCTCCTATGGTCACATCTCCAGGGGCATGCTGAGCCCCTACCAAGAAACACCCCAGCAGTCCTGGCAACTAATCCACAGCACACTGACACAGAGGCAGACACCTGAGGGGTCAAATCACTGCGCACAATGTGTCAGCTGATACACGGGAGTGGGAGTACAGAGTGCATTGCATGGCCTGGAGTAGGCATGACTGTCCTGCCCCACATGAATGAGGGATGAGCCCTGGACAGTGGATAGCTGGCTATGTATGTGTGACACACGTAATCTGCACACTCCTGGGGCCCAAACATTGTTCCCACCCGCTGCATGGGCGTGTGCCACATACCCCAGGCACATGTGGTGGCTCAGCTCAGCAAGTGGACCGCATATCAAAGCAACACGCAGATTACATGTCCGAACACAGGCGTAGTGTGAACAATGGACCCACCCATGATGCCCACAACAGAGTTAGGGAAACAGATGCTGTCCCCCACCTTTAGTGAAGCAAACTGCAAGGACACAGTCCCAAGTGACACAATTCCCTGAATGTAAGGGCCACACCTGGGTATCAGATGAGCAGTGGGCAGTGCACAATAGAGGGACATGGCTCCTGGACAACATGACTGCTGCACTGTGGCAGTTGAACCAGGCCAGAGGAGGGCACAAAGCATGTAATACAGAGTTCACAGTGCAGTCTTTGACTCACCCCCTCCTTGCTGCTGTCTGGCCTTCAGCTGCCCATCCAGGTCTGGAAACACCACCGCCAGGATCTGGAGCATGTGGGGGTCAGGGTCCGTGTTCCGCCCCTCCTGCGAGGAGGCGACAGCTTCAGCTGGACCCGTGCAATCCTCCGGGTCCAGCCCCGAAGGTCCTGCCACCTCTTCTGGCAGTTGCGGATCCGGCGCTTGTAGACCCCCACGGACCGGACAGCCCGGACGATGTCCTTCCAGATCTCCTGCTTCCGATGGGCATTAACCTGTCAGGATGACAAAGTGAAAAGGCCATTACTACACATGCAACATATCCGTGCATGACACAGTTGTATATACATGTCTCAATCACAGGGGCACATGATGTACACAGGCAGTGCAAAGCTGCCCATGGACAGTTTGCCAGACGTCACTACATGGTATCATTGCATGGGAAGTAAAACCTTGTTCAAATGCACTGTCACTGCACCATACCTGTCCAGTGCATGTCACTACACACTATGGGGGGTGACAACTACTCAGTGAGCCTGCTAGCCAGTGGCGTGCAGACTTTCAGCCTTGCTAGTCAGACAATATGCACATTCAGAAAGGCAGTGCACAGAACACTCACCTGCTCCCCTGGTGTCCCATACAGCTTGCTGTACTGTGGAAGTAGGCTGTCCAGCAGGGCCTGGTTCTCCTCAAGGCTGAAGGCTGGGGCTCTCTCCACAGTACGTGCCATTGCAGGGTCCAGAGGGGCAGAGACAGCAGCAGTGCAGTGGCAGATGTCGTCCTGGAGCATGTAGTGCAGGCAAGTGAGCTCTCAGGGGAACAGCCAGCAATATATGTGCTGGAGAGGCAGATACTGTCCCTTGTGTCCAAAGTGATAGGTCCAAGTCGTTTGCATCTTCTGAATCTGGCCAATCCATGGAATAGCAGCACCAAAACACGCCCACAGCATCCTTCAAATCTTCAACTTCATGACATACATGATTTTGCAACATTGTTGTGGGTGACCAACTGAATTTACAGCAACCGACTCGTTCGAAATTCGAAAACGCGTCCGTTGCCAGGCAAGCCCATTGTTAATGGGTGCGCACCGATCGGTCCATTGCGGTACAACGCGTACAGGGGTACAACGCGTACCAGCACACATTGAATGCAATGGGCCGGCCGGGGGCACCGATCGGTCCATTGCAGTTCAAGGCGTACAGGGGTACAACGCGTACCCGCACACATTGAATGCAATGGGCGGCCGGGGCACCGATCGGTCCATTGCAGTACAACTCGTACAGGGGTACAACGCGTACCCGCACACATTGAATGCAATGGGCCGGCCGGGGGCACCGATCGGTCCATTGCAGTACAACGCGTGCAGGGGTACAACGCGTACCCGCACACATTGAATGCAATGGGCCGGCCGGGGGCACCGATCGGTCCATTGCAGTTCAAGGCGCACAGGGGTACAACGCGTACTCGCACACATTGAATGCAATGGGCCGGCCGGGGCACCGATCGGTCCATTGCAGTACAAGGCGTACAGGGGTACAACGCGTACCCGCACATTGAATGCAATGGGCCGGCCGGGGCACCGATCGGTCCATTGCAGTTCAAGGCGTACAGGGGTACAACGCGTAGCCGCACACATTGAATGCAATGGGCCGGCCGGGGCACCGATCGGTCCATTGCTGTTCAACGCATCACTGTACATGTGACTGGCATATGTCAGCATGCCTGTCTCAGATGGACATATGCCAGCCACAGATAGCTCCCAGGGAGTGAGGGGCACACCTACATCACGACAGCCTGTCCAAACTTTATCATAAGGCAGGTAATGCTGCATTTCCTATTGTGTGTATGTTGGTGTACATGTTGTCCTGTGGGTGTCACCTGTGGGCAGCCACCCCCAGGTTGTGCACCTGTTCATGGGGACAGGATCCTGGGTGTTACGTGTACATGACCACTGTGATGTGCAACTGTTCATATCTGTGCATGTGCCATGGTCACATTTCACGGTGGTGTATGTGTATGTCATGTCACATACCCCCTGAGTCCCATGTGGGACGGTATGTTTGAGCCAGGGTGTCCCAGTGGCACAATAGTGATGGTCCTCCACAGTCTTTGTGCATGTAGTGTTTACGATGTCTCTGATTTCATGTGCACAATGGGAGACAGTCTCCACATCCACGTTGTGTGTGCATGGACTTTGATGTTGTGCGTGTGTGTGTCACAGACGTCCATGTCTGTCCTGCCGTGGCAAGTGGGACCACTACCTGTGGGGGTCATGGTTGTTTTGCTGTGGTGTTTACATGATACTCCATGTAATGCCAGTGTCCATGTGGCAATACAGGGTCCCTGGGAATGTACCTGTCGTTGAGCTGTGGTGCCTGGGGCACATCTGTCCTCACATGTCACTGGGGGGTGATTGTGACACGGCAGCAGGAGATGGGAACTGTGACACGGCCTCATGATATCCAATGGGCCAACCTGGGACTAATTGATGCCACTTGTTGGACCGTGTTGACAGATGTTGGCCATGTATGTACCATACATGTCCTCACGGAACTGCACACTTCATGTAGTTGTGCCTCATAATGATGTATGTTGGGATATTGAGTGTGTTCAATGCCGCATATGTGGGGTGACTGACAATCTTGCTTACTTCTCCTCTGCACTGCAGGGCTCCTGCTGTCCATCGACCATTCCCAGACCTGGCAACGATGGTGGAACGGGACAGCATCCGACGGTACCGCTTCACCAGGCAGCTGATTGAGGATTTGGCAGTGCAGTTGTCCCCACATTTGCAGCCTGGCCGGCCGTATCCTACAGCGCTGACCCCAAGGTGAAGGTGATGGCAGCCCTACACTTCTTTGCCACCGGTACCTTCCAACATACTGTGGCGACTGCTGGTGGGATGTCACAGACCATGTTGAGCCGTGTGCTCCGCGATGTTTTGGCGGCAATGTTGCTATTCCTGAACCGGTACATCTATTTCCCTAGACTGCGACGACTCACTGACGTGAAGAGTGACTTTTATGCCCTGGGGAGGATGCCGCATGTCATTGGCTCCATTGATGGGACACATGTGGCTTTGGTACCACCACAGGCCCAGGAGCAGGCCTACTGTAACCGCAAGCACTACCACTCGGTCAATGCACTGGTGGTGTGTCTTGCAGACATGACCATCACACACGTGTGTGCCCGTTTCTCTGGTTCAGCACACAATGCCTTTGTGATGAGGAGTAGTCGCATCCCCAGGATGATGGCACAGATGCAGAACCCGCGTGCCTGGCTTGTCGGTGTGTACTGACTTTGTGCCATTGTGTGTGATCTGATCTGTAGTATTCCGCCCACTTTTCCAAGTCAGCTAATGTGCACTTGTCTGTCCGTAGGTGACTCGGGATACCCCAACATGCCGTGGTTGCTGACACCCCTCAGGAACCCTGTGACACCAGCCCAGATGCGCTACAATGAGGCACATGGTCGGACCAGGAGAGTGATTGAGCGGACATTTGGTCTCCTGAAGAGCCGCTTCCGCTGCCTCGACAAGACCGGAGGGTCCCTCCCATATGCCCCTGCGAAAGTGTGCAAGATTATCATCGTCTGCTGCATGCTCCACAACCTGGCAGTGCGGAAGGAGTTGCCTCTCATCCAGGATGACAATGACCAACATCCGCCACCTGTGGAGGATCCTGGCCTGGACCACGATGCCAGTGACGATGATGATGATGATGATGAGGGTGATGTCTGCACACAGCTCATCACCAACTTCTTTAGCTGAATGTGAGTATCCTGAGGTGTCATGTCAATGATGTGAGTTGGCATGATATGTGTAGGTGGTGCTCTGGTGCTGTTGGAGTGTGTCCATGGGCTACTTGACTGGATGTGTGTTGCGATGTGTGCTTACAGGTGGGCTGTACTCCCCAACAGTGTTGACATGCTAACTTGGTTCTGGGTGGGTATCTTGTAACATGTATTGTGCATGAGTTTTGCTGTTCTGTCCTGTACTCCATTGCTTTTGACTGTGTGTCATTTCTGTCCTTCACAGGGTACTTTCAGATTCGTTTGGTTAACTGTGTCCACCGACGACGTGAGTGCACTTCCAGGCTGGTAGCTGTTGTGTCCCTACAGGTGATGTGCGCCACACCCATGGACTTCCTTCCGTCTACAGTTGTTGACTGTGTGCCCGCTGCCAGGTGGGATTACCTTGCATCTGTAGTGGTTACGACATGTTGCAACTGTGTAATAAACCTGTGCTTCACTTTGTGATGTGCGTTGTCTGTGGTCACACATTTGACTGCCATTTGCTTACTGCACCTATGGGCTACTTGACTACAACTGGGAATGGGTGTGGTGTCTGTGCATTGCACCGTCTTCCCTGGCAACATCAGTGTAGGCAATTAGTCAGATGGCCTAGGTGTGTATGTGTTGTGTAGCCCTGGTGGTGTGTCTCCCTCATATGTGTCACGTTGCCTTTACTCACATGCCTGTGTTGTACTTGCTGTTGCAGTTCGCATACACAGTGTAATTTTGCAGTTCATCATCCCCATAACAGCACCCACGTTGGAATCACAACAGAGGCAAGTATGGTGTATTAGTGTGTTTATTGTGATACATTTGTGTGAATAGTGCATAGGATGGGTAGTGCTGTACATAAATCTTGCAATCACAAGTTCCTAGGTGAATTGAAAGTCCTGGTAGACAGAATCCCCAGTATCGGGCCACAGTTGTCTGACACATTGGTCCAACTTGTACTCCCCATGCAATGTGTGGGAGTAGTGTTGCCGTCAACAGGGTGAACAGTCTGTGCACAAAGGTGAACATCCAGAACAGGTTCAGGCTTCCTGGGAGTTGCGCTTGGCCATTGGCCTCTCACTTGCCCCTCTTCGGACGACCCCTCTTCTTGGGGGGGGGCACCTCAAGTACAGGCTGCTGCGGTGCAGGGGACTCTCCGCCAGAGTCATCCTCCCTCCCTGTGGCAGTTGCAGTTTGGGCAGCACCAGATGTTGTTGGCACACAGGGAGGTGTGGACTGGTTGCTGTTCATCTGGCGGAGGCATTGTAAAATGTCCCTGTGCACCGCCGTCATCTCATGCAGTGCATCCCACTTGGACTCCACGCGGGACATGTGTGAGTCCACGCGGGACATGTGTGACTCCACGTGGGACATGTGGGAGTCCAAGCGGGCATGATGGGCAGCCTGTTGCTGTTTCATGTCTCTGAGGAGCCCCACTACCTGGCTGAGGTCTCCGGTGCTGGACTGGTACGCATCAGCTATGCGTACCAGTTGTGGGTCAACATGCACACCAGCAACCTCTGCAAGCAGCGACCTCTGTCTCCCACCCCTCCCACCACCCCTGCTGACATGTGCAGTGCGTGCAGTGGCACGCACAGATGACCCTGGTCCACCTTGGGGGTTGGTGGTGGTGGTGGTGTCCATGGCCCCAGGTTGGTCCAGGGTCCCTGTGCTGGTGTTGCTCCTTGTTCTGTCCATGTCGGCAGGGATGGTATTTGTGTTGACAGTCGTTGGAGGGGTGGGTGCAGGGGTGCAGCTGGTGGTCCTGCTGGTGCTGCAGCTGGTGGTCCTGCTGGTGCTGCATGTAGACTTGCACCGGATGTGCCAGGTTGGTCTTCTTCGTCCGAGGAGGGCAGAGGCTGTACGACACCAGTGAGCTCCACATCCTCTTGAGCCTGGGACTGGGACTCCTCAGCGTCTGCTGCTGTGTCCCCATCATCACCTGTTTTTGGGAGACACACACAATGTATGTTATGTTTCTGCAGGCATCAATGGTTGACACACATGACAGTTGTGACTGTGCCTCTGGGTGCGGGCCTGTACATTGCATTGTCCTAAGTCGTCACAGTCAGGGGTTGATATTGGTGTGGCACATTGTCCTGCATTATTTGGGCATTTCTATGTATTTGTTGGGGTGTGAACATGGTCTGCATTGGTTGTGTTTGGTTGACAGCCGGCCCTCCTTCCCACCCACCCAGCCAGTCAGTTATCCCACCATGGACTGTGCTTGCATTGCAGGGAGTGGAAGTTGTCTCTCAGGATGTCAGTCAGTGGTGTCCTGCTGTTTGTTGGTGCACAGTTGCCAGCAGGGCCTTGTGCTCCCCACAGCAGTAGTCAGTGTCAGCCATCTTGTGAGTCCTTCTCCACTCCCTGTGATGTGAGCATGGTTCAGGGTGGTGTTGATGGGACAGTTGTGGGGGTGACCAATATCAGTGACAGCCACTCCCATCATGCTATTGCCTCCACCCCACTTGCCAGCATTCCCATACTTACTTGCTTTTGTGGGGAGTTCAGTGTGTGTGGGTGTGAGGGCAATGGCAAGATGGCTGACAGTGGTGTCCTGCTGTTTGTTGGTGCACAGTTGCCAGCAGGGCCTTGTGCTCCCCACAGCAGTAGCCAGTGTCAGCCATCTTGTGAGTCCTTCTCCACTCCCTGTGATGTGAGCATGGTTCAGGGTGGTGTTGATGGGACAGTTGTGGGGGTGACCAATATCCGTGACTGCCACTCCCATCATGCTATTGCCTCCACCCCACTTGCCAGCATTCCCATACTTACTTGCTTTTGTGGGGAGTTCAGTGGATGTGGGTGTGAGGGCAATGGCAAGATGGCTGACAGTGGTGTCCTGCTGTTTGTTGGTGCACAGTTGCCAGCAGGGCCTTGTGCTCCCCACAGCAGAAGCCAGTGTCAGCCATCTTGTGAGTCCTTCTCCACTCCCTGTGATGTGAGCATGGTTCAGGGTGGTGTTGATGGGACAGTTGTGGAGGTGACCAATATCAGTGACTGCCACTCCCATCATGCTATTGCCTCCACCCCACTTGCCAGCATTCCCATACTTACTTGCTTTTGTGGGGAGTTCAGTGTGTGTGGGTGTGAGGGCAATGGCAAGATGGCTGACAGTGGTGTCCTGCTGTTGGTTGGTGTGCAGTTCCCAGCAGGGCCTTGTGCTCCCCACGACACAGCAACAGTGTCAGACATCTTTGATGGGCCTTTCCACTCTCTGTGGGATGTGCATGCGTGAGTGTGAGCTTGCTGGGCCATGTGGTGGGGGATGTAGAGCTGTGACTACGACTCCCATCATGCTATTGCCTCCACCCCCTTCCCAGCATGCCCATGCTTCCTTCCTTTTGACTCTGCTTCCCTGTGGGGTGGGCTGGCTGTGCTGACAGGATGGCTGGGAGTGTTGTCCTGGCAGTTGTTTGGCTAAAAGTCCCAAGAGTGTCCCTGTGCTTCACACAACATAACCCAGGGTGGTGGTTCTTTGTGGGATCTTGAGTTAGGATGGGAGGCATTGCATTCTACCAGGTGGGTTCTGTGGAGTTTGTGTTGAGGGGGTGTGAGGGGAGGTGCTTGTGACCATGGTCAGTGCTGCAAGTCCTCCTTCCCACCCAGCCAGCCAGATATCCCACCATGGAACGTGCTTGCATTGCAGGGAGTGGAAGTTGTCTCTCAGGATGTCAGTCAGTGGTGTCCTGCTGTTTGTTGTTGCACAGTTGCCAGCAGGGCCTTGTGCTCCCCACAGCAGTAGCCAGTGTCAGCCATCTTGTGTGTCCTTATCCACTCCCTGTGATGTGAGCATGGTTCAGGGTGGTGTTGATGGGCCAGTTGTGAGGCTGAGCAATATCTGTGACTACCACTCCCATCATGCTATTGCCTCCACCCCCTTCCCAGCATGCCCATGCTTCCTTCCTTTTGACTCTGCTTCCCTGTGGGGTGGGCTGGCTGTGCTGACAGGATGGCTGGGAGTGTTGTCCTGGCAGTTGTTTGGCTAAAAGTCCCAAGAGTGTCCCTGTGCTTCACACAACATAACCCAGGGTGGTGGTTCTTTGTGGGATCTTGAGTTAGGATGGGAGGCATTGCATTCTACCAGGTGGGTTCTGTGGAGTTTGTGTTGAGGGGGGGTGTGAGGGGAGGTGATTGTGACCATGGTCAGTGCTGCAAGTCCTCCTTCCCACCCAGCCAGCCAGATATCCCACCATGGAACGTGCTTGCATTGCAGGGAGTGGAAGTTGTCTCTCAGGATGTCAGTCAGTGGTGTCCTGCTGTTTGTTGTTGCACAGTTGCCAGCAGGGCCTTGTGCTCCCCACAGCAGTAGCCAGTGTCAGCTATCTTGTGTGTCCTTATCCACTCCCTGTGATGTGAGCCTGGTTCAGGGTGGTGTTGATGGGCCAGTTGTGAGGCTGAGCAATGTCTGTGACTACGACTCCCATCATGCTATTGCCTCCACCCCCTTCCCAGCATGCCCATGCTTCCTTCCTTTTGACTCTGCTTCCCTGTGGGGTGGGCTGCCTGTGCTGACAGGATGGCTGGGAGTGTTGTCCTGGCAGTTGTTTGGCTAAAAGTCCCAAGAGTGTCCCTGTGCTTCACACAACATAACCCAGGGTGGTGGTTCTTTGTGGGATCTTGAGTTAGGATGGGAGGCATTGCATTCTACCAGGTGGGTTCTGTGGAGTTTGTGTTGAGGGGGTGTGAGGGGAGGTGCTTGTGACTATGGTCAGTGCTGCAAGTCCTCCTTCCCACCCAGCCAGCCAGATATCCCACCATGGAACGTGCTTGCATTGCAGGGAGTGGAAGTTGTCTCTCAGGATGTCAGTCAGTGGTGTCCTGCTGTTTGTTGTTGCACAGTTGCCAGCAGGGCCTTGTGCTCCCCACAGCAGTAGCCAGTGTCAGCCATCTTGTGTGTCCTTATCCACTCCCTGTGATGTGAGCATGGTTCAGGGTGGTGTTGATGGGCCAGTTGTGAGGCTGAGCAATATCTGTGACTACCACTCCCATCATGCTATTGCCTCCACCCCCTTCCCAGCATGCCCATGCTTCCTTCCTTTTGACTCTGCTTCCCTGTGGGGTGGGCTGGCTGTGCTGACAGGATGGCTGGGAGTGTTGTCCTGGCAGTTGTTTGGCTAAAAGTCCCAAGAGTGTCCCTGTGCTTCACACAACATAACCCAGGGTGGTGGTTCTTTGTGGGATCTTGAGTTAGGATGGGAGGCATTGCATTCTACCAGGTGGGTTCTGTGGAGTTTGTGTTGAGGGGGTGTGTGAGGGGAGGTGCTTGTGACTATGGTCAGTGCTGCAAGTCCTCCTTCCCACCCAGCCAGCCAGATATCCCACCATGGAACGTGCTTGCATTGCAGGGAGTGGAAGTTGTCTCTCAGGATGTCAGTCAGTGGTGTCCTGCTGTTTGTTGGTGCACAGTTGCCAGCAGGGCCTTGTGCTCCCCACAGCAGTAGCCAGTGTCAGCCATCTTGTGAGTCCTTCTCCACTCCCTGTGATGTGCGCCTGGTTCATGGTGGTGTTGATGGGACAGTTGGGGGGGCAATATGTGTGACTGCGACTCCCATGATGCTATTGGCTACACTGACTTGGCCAGCATACACAGAATTCCTTCCTTTGAGTGTTCTTCACTGTGTGTTGGTGTTGTTGTGGTGGCTACATGTCTGGATGTGTTTGTTAGTTCTATTTGTGCCACTGCCTAGCTGTAGTTGTAGTTGTGTTTGTACATGTGATGGCACAGTTGGATGTGACTTTTTTGATGGCATGTGTTGTGTTTATCTGACTGACATACACATTTTGGGATGATTCTGTTCTGGTTGCTGTGTAATTGCTATGAGTGCATGGTTTGACTCTCCCCTTGACAGTGATGTGTGTGTGTTTTGTGGCAGAATATTGTGTACATTTGTTGTGTACTCACCAGGCTCTGGGATGTTCTCTAGTCCATATACGCTCACTGGCGGAAGGATGGCCCGCACCTTCTCCTCCCAGGGCCTGAGGTATATTGGCTTGGCAGGAGGGCCACTGCCGGTGTGTTGGCTCAGGAGGTAGTCTTTCTTGAGCAGGTCCCGGACCCTCCTGCGCACGTCATACCACCTGTTCTGGATGTCGCTCTTTGTGCGCAGACATGGTGATTGTGCGTTCACCCTGTTGATGATCCTCTCCCACATCTTGGTTTTCTGGGAGATGGGGGTCTGTTGGACCAGTGTGCCAAACAGCTGTGGCTCTACCCTGAGGATCTCGTCTACCATGACTTCCAATTCACAATCTAGGAACTTGTGATTCTTCTTGGGGGGCATGGTGATGGGTGGTGATGGTGAGTGATGTGTGTGTTGGTGTGCAGGTGAGGGTGTGTGGGTGTGTGTTTTGCTGGGTGTATGTGAGGTAGGTATTTGTTGGTGTGCTGATGGTGTGTGGCTTGTGTGAGGGATGAGCTGTGGGTGTGTGGTTGCTGTCTCTTGGGTGCTGGCAGTGGAATGGCATTTGCAAAGGATCATAGTTGTGATTTGTGTCCTTTATATGGGTGGAGTTGTGGGTGTGTCTTTGTTCTCTGTCCCCCCAGTATTTATTGGCTTTGTAATTGCTTGATTGGCCTTTTTTTGTATGATTTTTCCTTTGTACTGTCTGTGCATGTTGGAAACGTTCTTGTGACCGAGTCGGACCCTGCATTTGTCTCGTACGGTGTTCTCCGTTTCGTTCACGCTGTGTTTGTGCAGTTTTGTATGCTGCGTACGCGTCGGTCGCGGTGTTTTGTGTTGCTTCGGCTCGGTTTTGTATGCGTGTCGGTCGTACGGCTTGTCCTCCGTCCGACTCGCTCGTGGTTTTCGCGCCTTGCATCGTACTTTGCGGTTTGGAGTTCGCGTGTACGTTTAGGTCGGATTTGTTCCGGGTGCGTGTCGGTCGGTTGGATTCGCCTGTTTTTCCGACCGGATTGCTGTTTTCCGTGCGGCTCGGTCGTTCGACTTGGGTTCGGTACGTGTCGGTCGGATTTTGCACGCCTTGCATCGTACTTGGCGTGTCGGGCGCCACAGGTACGTGTCGGTCGGTATAATTTCCGGCTCCGAGTCGGTCGGTGCTTTTTCCGGCCCGAATCGGAATCGACCCCTTAATATTGAATTTTTTATATCGAAAGGACAAAATATCGAGTCCAAAATATCGAGAGGACAGAATATAGAAAAGACATAATATAGTTGGAAAAAATATCAACATATAGGTAAGTAATATCGAATGTCATTATATCGAATTTTATTATATATCGAATTTTTTTTAAATTGTTTTATATGTTACTATATGTGTTAAAAATATATATTTTTTTAATGTATGTTACAATTTTTTTAAGGTAATGGATTTTATGTGAATTAATTTTTGCTTATATTAGTTCCATAGCGGGTTGTGGGTTTATAGGGGAATAGGGTGGGAAGTAATTTAATTTACATTATAAAAATTAATAATTTATTAATTAATAATTTAGTGTTTAATAATTAATATTGTTTAATAATTTTGCGTATATTAGTTCCGTAGCAGGTTGTGGGTTTATAGGGGAATAGGGTGGGAAGTAATTTAATTTACTTTATAAAAATTAATAATTTATTAATTAATAATTTATTGTTTAATAATTACTATTGTTAATTAAGTTAATTAATTTATTATTAAATATATAAAAAGTGATTAATAATCTTATTTAATTTGATAATTATGTAAATTGTTTGATTTTTTTATTAATTAGTAATTAATTACATATTAATTATTAAAAATTAATTTACTAATATGTTAATTATGTACAGTTTTTTAGTAGTGTGTTCAGTGTTGATAGGGGAGTAGGGTGGGAATTAAGTTAATTTTAATTCAAATTTTAATAATTTTTAAATATTATTTAATCAAAGTTATTTTATAGTGTTAATTGTGTTATTTAATTTAGATATGATGGTTATTAATTTCATTGTTAATTGTAATTAGCTAATTAATTAAATGTTAATTAATTATGTTGATTCATTAATATTTTACACTATTGGAGGTGACGTTTATAGGGGAAAATGTTGGAAGGTAAATATATTTTTATTAATTAATTATTTGTTAATTAATTTTAATTATACTGTAGGAGTGGGTCTACTCAATTATTCCCCTACGCTACCCAACACTTTCCCTACTGTTGCACTCACTGGAGTGGGGATAGTTATTTTTACACTCCCGCTATCCAACACTTTCCCTACTGTTCCACTCATTGGAGTGGGAATAGTAATTTTTAGACTCCCGCTATCCAACACTTTCCCTACTGTTCCACTCACTGGAGTGGGAATAGTAATTTTACCCTCCCGCTATCCAACACTTTCCCTACTGTTCCACTCACTGGAGTGGGAATAGTAATTTTTACCCTCCCGCTATCCAACACTTTCCCTACTGTTCCACTCACTGGAGTGGGAATAGTAATTTTTACCCTCCCGCTATCCAACACTTTCCCTACTGTTCCACTCACTGGAGTGGGAATAGTAATTTTTACCCTCCCGCTATCCAACACTTTTCCTACTGTTCCACTCGCTGGAGTGGGAATAGTAATTTTTACCCTCTCGCTATCCAACACTTTCCCTACTGTTCCACTCGTTGGAGTAGGAATAGTAATTTTTACCCACCCGCTATCCAACACTTTCCCTACTGTTCCACTCGCTGGAGTCGGAATAGTAATTTGTACCCACCCGCTATCCAACACTTTCCCTACTGTTCCACTCGCTGGAGTAGGAATAGTAATTTTTACCCACCTGCTATCCAACACTTTCCCTACTGTTCCACTCACTTGAGTGGGAATAGTAATTTGTACCCACCCGCTATCCAACAAATTCCCTACTTTTGCAGTTGTTGGAGTGTGAATACTAATTTTATTCCCTTAGCTATGCAACGTTTTTAATTTTGTTATATTTAATGTAGTATAAATTATTAATTAACATAAAAAATTACTTTAATAATTATTTAAATTATTATATATTTATTTTTATATTTATATAATATGTTTATTTATATATATATGTAAATATATTTTTAATAATGTTTGAAATATTTTATAATTAACATTAATAATTATTTTATAATATTATTAAGTAAATATATATATGTTAAAAAATAATTAATATGTTTTTTTTACATTACATTTATTATTTTTACATTTTAAGCTTTTTTACATTATTTTAACTATGTTTTATTTAATTGTGTTTATTATTTAATTACTTTTATATTATTTTTAATACATTTAAAAAATTCAATATTTTAGTTAACTATATTTTAAACATCGATATTTTGTACTCGATATTTTAGTACTTACCTGTTTGTAGATAGGGGCTCGATATTCTGTCCCTCGATATTTTGGCATCGATATTCTGGACAATCGATATTCTGTCCCTCGATATTCAGTCACTGAACCCTTCTGTTGATATTACAAGGGAAAGTGGGCTTTGCATGGACAGTCTCTTTTGAAGATTCTCTGGGCACAACCACTATTAGAGGTCCTGAATTATCTCTGCTGAAACTGGAACCATCTGGTTGAAGTCCTGAGACTCTGGAGAACAGTGATCCAACAGATGAGTTAATGTGGGCTGTAGATGGTAACGAGCCCACTGTACAAAAGCTGTGGTAGATGTGCTTAAGTCTTGCACGGTTAACTACAGATGTGCCGCATATTTGCAGCCCTCAAGTAAAAATGAAACGCTGCATAAGTTATTTACAGTGACCCTTTCACTTTCCTTTCTATTGTTCCATCAAGGGTGACTCATCAGTTGCTGAAGAGAAGAATTAAGTCATGTTGGCGAAAACTGAAATTACGTTTGAAAATTGTACATTTTTTTCAAAATCCTCCAAAGGACACCTACCTTTTTGATAAAAACATGAAAACCTGGATTTATCGATGTCCTTTCACTCCTTAGCACCAAGTTATTCACCACATCACGAAAAGGCAAGTCATCCGGTGCAGGGACATTGTACGGGGCAAGAAAGCTGTCTTGCATCACCTACTACGGAGTAAAACCCAACACTTCTCTAACATGCTTCATCATTAACAGTAACTGGGGCCCTTGCACATATTTCCTCTTTGTGCATCCCTCGTGGTCATCATCATCATCATTTTTTTGCCTTTTTGTTGGTGGTTCCTCCAAGGCTGCAGTTACTGCATCTGAGATCATGGTCTGTACCTTAGGCCTGCCAATAGTGAGGATTTCATCCTCCTGCCGCTCGCCATAGGAGAGTACATGGAGAGTACATGGTGGCATTTCTCTGGAGCTTTCTTGTCTTCCATAATGTTGCTAAAGACAGTTTTAAAGAAGAGGTTCTTGTTTATACAAGGTATCTTAGAAACAGAGCTCTCTTCTTGCGAGATCCTCTGTTACTAAAAAAACAGTTGTGCCTGTCTTCTCCAGTATGTGCGCTGGAGCAGGCACTCCACAGAAGTGGAGAACCCTTGATGTCATGGGGTCATGCAGCGTGCCTCCTTTCACTACAAAGGACTTCCCACCCCAGCTAAGGCACGTGGGTGGAAAGCGTGAACCGGAGTGCGGCCCTTCCTAAACTCGCCTGCTACAGCTGACAGCTCACTAGTAGGAATCTTAACTTTACAGGAAATTGTATATAAGAACTGCATGGGTGTCATAGAAACAAAAAAAAGACACTAAGGGCCATATTTACAATCCCTAACACCAACACAACATCACTTTTAGAGACGTTGTATTGGCGATAGGGGCTTCACCTTATTTACAAGGGAGCGGTAAGCCACTTTTATTTTTTTTAGTAAGTTGGTGAGTTTTGCATAGTACAGCTTACACAATACGCACAATGCTGCACATTAGTCAGGATCTTACATATGATGCAGTTTTTACAACAAGCAACAATCAAAACACAACTTATGCAGTGCAGTGCTACTACTTCCTTTCCATATTAAGTAGTGTTTAGCATGTCCTGGCTTATCCAAACATCTTAGTCAACCACATTTAGCAGTTACACAATATAAGCAGTTATATCACATCCAGGTGCTCCAGCAGGTACACTGTCAATGGTGTCCAGAAGTCCTTAGGTCTGGAGGCCACAGGCAATTCCTCAGCATATATTTCCATCTGTTCTTTACAGTACACGAGATCCCTAACCCATTTTACCACAGTTGGGACCGTCCTACCCCCCAATGCATTGCAAGCACGTGTTTCGCCAGCAGAGTGGAGACAGCCACTATGTGTCAGTATCTGAAGCACAGATTTCACAGGAGCAGAAGGCAGGTTCCCAGTCCCCACCACGACTATCCGAGACAGGAGAATTTCAAATATCTATCTCCAATACCAGTGCGGGGGAAAGGGGAATGGGATAAAGAGAGGCTCCTCAATAGATCTCATCTACTTCTCAGTAGCCTTCAACTATTCGGCAGGTTCAGGTATTAGCCTAAAAGACAGGTAAGAACAATTACTAGGGACATACAGTTTTATTTCTCTTCAATATCAATGTTGCAGATGATCTAATCCAACCCACCTTGCCATCGCCCAAAAATAACGCTCTATGGTCATCCTTTAAGCTTTACGATCTCAATGATATTTCAAAACCTTTATCGACTATCAAACCCAACAACCACTTCAATGACCCTCTCTCCTCTAATTGCCTATCTCCTATCTACCACATCATCACCCCTCTCTGGACCAAAATCATCAATGCTTCGCTCTCGCAAGGATCCATCCCGAATTGCCTAAAAATTGGTCAAGTCACCCCCATATTGAAAAAACCATCAGATAACCCTTCTGCCCAGTGGCGGCTCCACCATCGGGGCGTCGCCCCACTGTTTTCTCGCAGTGCGAGAAGGCAAAAACATAAATGGTAAAAACTACCATTTTATGTTATGTTTCTGCCTTCTCGCACTGCGAGAAAGCAGAAGTGCCTGGTTGGGGGAGGGGGGAGGGTGGGCGGTCCTGCTCGAGGGCAGGGGGGGAGTGGCTTACCCACTGTTGTGGGTACTGACTGTTTGGTCGGCCCCGGGGCCCAACAAAGCAGTCATGCGCAATCCCCCCTTTTCTCTATGTAGGCTGCTGCATGCAGCCTACATAGAGAAAAATGGGCCGGGTGGGGCGCTCTCCGCCTCGCCTCACCAATCACAAGGCTGCCATTGCAGCGTTGTGATTGGCTTATGCCTTAGGGTAGAGAGGCTGCCTGCTGGCTGCGCCTGCTTCCTGTAGGTCACGGAACACGTTACACGCGGGATCCGATTCCGGCTGGCTGCACCGGCCAGGCGGCCAGGAGCGGACGTGGCGCGGTGAGTAAGTTTATTTTTTATTTTTTTATTTTTTCCCCCCCGCGCCTCCCCCCCCCTCCCTTCCGCGAGCATGCCGGCCACTGCTGGGGGGCACACAGAATAGGTACGGGGAAGTGTGGACACCTCACAGACACCGCAGGACTCAGGGTGGGCACACACGGGCAGAAGAGGTACGGGGATGAGTGGGCACTTCACAAAAAATGGGGTCGGGGGGCTACTAACAGAATAATCTGTGTCGGGGACGGTTGACACGCACAGTCATGAACAATAAATACTGGAGTCGCTTGCAGGCATGCCGAAAAGACTCCTTCCTGGTCAGGGAGTTGGCGCAAGAAATGCATGCTCCAGAACTGTGGCTGTGAAACACAGACATGGATCGGATGGGGCCCCACATGCATGCTTGATAGACTCGGGTTGGGATAACAGGCATGGAGGGATGACACAGTCATGCCTGCTTGACTGGACATGGGTAATAATGCATGGATGGGATGGCGTAGCACAGGTATGCAAAATATACTGGGTGACGGAGTAACTAACAAAGGCATTCAGAATAGATGGTGGAGTAACAGAGGCAAGAAAGGGCATGTGGAATACCCTGGAGTAGGGGTAATACAGGTATTCAGTGCAGGCTTGGAATGCAGTCACTCGGGCATGCATAATATATCGCTATTAACACATGCACGCAGGCATTACTTTAGAGCATGACGGCGCAATGGTCCATAAGCAGAACACATCGGAGGCCCTGGGGGAGGCGGGTCGATTACAGAGGATCCGGGGAATGTAGGCCAAATTAATAAGCTATTGTTCTCGTCGTGACCCAACTGGAATTGTGGACCCGTACGGAAGTGCCGCCATGGCAAGGAGCAGTTAAGATCTATTGTAGGTGTGTGACCCGGGTGAAGTCTGAGATTGAGAAAGAAACTCCTGCTTGGCCAGTGGCCACCATGAAAGATGCGTTTATATTGAGCCTCCCCTCCCCCAGACTCATAAGCTTTGTGAACACACCTGAATAGTTCTGAAGTGTGCCTAACTAGCTGCACAGAGTGTCATGGTGTGCACTGATTGCCTTATCTTCTCATTTATCACAGATGACTTGGAACCAGCCTTGCTGCCTGAAATCTGTTTGCATTGTCCTGATAAAAATTGCAAGCTCCACATTGTGCCTGTATATACTTTCCCGCTGAAGGCGCTTGGAAAAGCCTCAAATATTATACATTCAATTATTCATAATGAACAACAGTCAGCTGCACAGTGCACAGTCAACATGACACCCGTGTGATTTTTTTTTTTCTGGCACGGCGTTCTCAAGTAATATTCAGCACAACTGCTGAGGTGTAACATAGCACACATTCGTACTCTTAAAATAAGAAGACGAAGCAGCGCCATGTTTGAAGTGCGTTTTTATTATTCTAAAACTAAGTTTGATATGAGCACTTCAAAGAAGATTTAGAGTTTCAACCGGAGTATTTTGTTTGGAGACACGTCAGTATTTCACGGAAATGTCAACGTTTATTATTTTGTGACGATGTTGTCCCTCATACTATGAGGAGACGGAAAAAAGAAAACAATGTCTTAATGTGCTGTGCATGAGTCATATTCCAAACTAGGGAGGGTGATATCATATAAAGCTTTACCCATGTGATGCACAGAGGGCAATAAAGGTAGGCCCGGAAACAGAGGCTCAGGAGAAGAGTGCAAAAGAGAGGGAGAGAGACAGAGCGAAACAAAAGGGAGGGAAAGAGAGATTTACAGAAGGGAGAGAAAGCGAGAATTCGAGCAAGACAGAGAAAAAAGCAAGAAAGAGTAAGTCCAAGATAGAGTAGAGTGAGCGGGAGGGAGGGAGCGAGAATGAGCGAAAGAGAGACAGAGCAATCAAAAGAGGGAAACAGAGATAAAGAGAGAGTGAAAAAGAGTGCATGTACATCTCTTGGCTCGCACGTATGTTTAATTACGCATATTCAGGTGAGGATGCATGAATATGGATAGCGCATGAATAAAGGGAGGCGGTTCCAGTAATTTAAAGTGTATAGGTAAATTTAGGAAGGCAGCAGCTCACGTTTAGATGTGTTTTTTGGTTCAAGCGCTGAAGAGAGAAGACTGAAACGTGGACGTAGACATGTGCTTTAGCGAGGGATTTCTTTCAGGCCTGAAGCAGGTGTCCATGGGCCTATTTTAAAGTTTGTGGGACCGAGTCAAAGGCAGTCAGGTTAGTGGATCACCTTATGTAAACCACACTGTCTTTACTCCACCCGCCACGGGGCCGGGCCGCCAGCTTTAGAGTTCACCTCCGGGCCTGCTGTCATAGTGGTTCATACAAGTGAACAGATGCAAAAGAAACGTGAACACAGTGGCAAACCGCGCAGGCAACTTCGAGCTCGGAGCTCCGTCCAAAGTAATCTTTGTTTAATAATCCTGTCATTTTGATGATACAGCGCTCCTCTGGCAATTTAGGCATGTTATCTCGTTCCACTTTCAGCATCATTAATGGCGGCGAGATAAGGTAATGGATTGTTGAAAACAAGATCTTCATGAGAGGGAAAATGCGATAGCTCCGTTAGTACTGTGCATCAACTGTGGAGCACGCGCTCCGGGCCTCGCGCACGATCAAAACACTCACAGTTGCTGTGCCATTTATCTGGATAAAATTACATCTCAGAGAGAAACCAAAATACCGGTCTGATGGCACACTATGGGAATCACAGAAATGTATTTGGCATGTTCCTTTATAGGGAGCACCCACTTTTTCATCTCACTTAAAGACCTGTCTGCACATATTTCTATATGACTGGTTACAGCCAGCAGCTGTGGGTGCTTCCCGAAGTCTGGTTAGAGCATATTTTTCCAAAGTTAATGCTGCATGCAGTGCAAGACACTGGGCAAGCATACATTTTATGGAACAAATCTATTTTATTAGAGATTTGCAAAGCAGCTCTTCATCGTACACAGCCTTCTGCCTACAACCACAGGGGCCGGCGGCTACAAATAATGCTGTCGAGGATGTACAAGGCCCACAGCCCGAGGGGAGGCAACCAGAAGAGTCCAGGCTCGAGAGTTCAAACAGCCAATGCCCTCGGGGGTCCCAGTGGCACAAGCAGGATTTCTATGCAAGAAAAAACAACAAGGAGAAACCCCCCTCCCTCTCCCTCCCACCCACCCGGTTCCCGTAGTCAAGAAACAAACCAAAGGAAAAATGAAAGGGAACAGTAGGGGGAATTCCGTATCTAAGCATCAGGGTCTGTTAAGGGACTTTATGCCACATGCCCACCCGCGCCCGCCAGTCCTATCAGGGCTCAGCGCCATTCTCTGGGATGGGTATCAAATGAAGTACTTGCAGAAGTTTGGGGCAGGTGACCTCACGGAGGTCTTTCGATAGTAGCGAGATGAATGGTGCCCAGAGTTCAGCATACTTCTCTCCCTTCTGCGCTTGGATTAATGAGAGCCGTTCCATTGCCAGGGTCATCCAAAGCCTGAGAAGCCAGGCCGAGTGGTCTGGAACCGTGGCAGTACCCCAATGAAGTAGGATCGCCTGACGCGCTGCAAGAGAGCTAATGCTATCTGCCTACCGCGCATTGAGTGCAGAGGGAAGGTGAGAGGATTTGATAGACCCAGTAGGGTGTACGCTGGGAAACGGGGGATCTCAGTGTCGAAAGCCTCATCTATATAATTTAAAACCTGTTCCCAGAATCGCTCCAGTCTCGGGCAGTGCCATAATAGGTGCGCTAGGGAGCCTGACATTCCGCAGCCGCGCCAGCACTCTTCGGTGTGGTTTTTGTTCCACTGGTGTATCCTAGCCGGAGTGAGGTACCAGTAAGCCGCTACTTTAAATGCGGACTCAGTCCCTGCTGTATTATACGCGGTATGGTGCGCTCTATAATGGATATTGTCCCACTCTTTGTCAGTAAGGGCCCTGCCTAGCTCTGCCTCCCATCTGAGTTGCCCCCGAGTACGAGTCCCTGTCTGGCGTGGTGTAAGGAGCGTATATAATTCCGTTATAAGGTGTTTGTCGTCTGTTTTCTTCGCCACCCATTGTTCAAAAGGGGTCAAAGTGTGAGAGGCCTGCGTGAGGTAGTCCCGTGAGGTAGCCCAGTGCCGCAGCTGCAGATAATAATATTCATCTGAGCGGGGGAAATCTAGGTCCTGACTGATGCGGCTAAACGGAATGATGCCCTTAGGATCGAAAAGATGGCCTAATCGCTTGCATCCCGCTTCTCTCCATCTCTGTGCTACAGCGGACTTGACGCCAGGAGGGAAGTCCGGATTGTCTACTAGGGGCGTCATCGGGGAGGGGAACGTTGTGAGGCCTTTCGCCCGTGCCAAGGCATCCCAGACTTTCATAGTGGCTGCCGTCACCGGCGAAGAATATAGGCCCCAGGCTCGAAGGCGGCGGGGAAGCCACAGTTCACGCCAGAGATTTGCGCCCGCTACCGCTTGGTCCATAAAGGTCCAATGCTTCTCCGATAGCGGGCGGTTCCACTCTAGAACGTATCGGAGATGTGCCGCCTGCATGTACCTATGAATGAGAGGTAGTCTCACTCCTCCATCATCTTTGGAACGCGAGAGTTGCGCTATCGAGAGGCGCGCTTTCTTGTTCCCCCAGATAAAGTTATTCAGCACTAGTTGCAGTGACCGCACAATACCGGGCCACGGTGTTAGCGGAAGGGTTTGGAATAGATACAGAATGCGTGGTAAGACCATCATCTTGACTGCCGCAATGCGCCCGAACCACGATAATGTATGTTTAGCCCACCCGTCTAACGCTCTGCATGTTTGCGCCTTCAGAGACGTATAGTTCACTTCCAGAGTGCGCGGCAGTGAAGGTGTCAGCTGAATGCCCAAGTAAGGAATGGGGTCATGGGACCAATGCAGAGGTAGAGACTGTTGAAGGGCCTCGGCCTGCGGTTGCGGTAGAGATAGGTTGAGGACCTGGGATTTGGCAAGGTTTACTTTAAAGCCCGATATCCGACCAAAGGCCTCAAGTTCATTCACCAGGGCGGGGAGGGAGGTCATTGGCTGTGTTAAAGAGAGAATGATGTCGTCAGCATAGAGGCTTATTTTATGGCGGTCGCCCCCAAATTTAATGCCCTGAATGTCTGGATGATCCCGGATCTTCTGTGCAAGGGGTTCCATGTATAGGGCAAATAAAAGAGGCGAGAGCGGGCATCCCTGCCTAGTGCCCCGTGCAATCTGAAAAAGGGATGAGGAGACCCCATTAGCCCTGATAAATGCTCGCGGAGCATGATAGATGCACCGTACCCAAGTGCGGAAACGAGGGCCAAATCCTATGCTTCGAAGGACGTCGAACAGGTATGGCCAGCACACTCTGTCAAACGCCTTCTCCGCGTCAACCGAAAAAAGCAGTGCACCCACCTGAGAGCGGCGGACCCCATCTATGAGATGTAGAAGGCGTTTGGTGTTGTCGCTCCCCTGTCGGGAGGGGATGAATCCCGCCTGATCAGGGTCAATGAGACCCGCCATAAGAGGATTCAGCCGCGCCGCTAAAATGCCCGTGAACAGCTTTGCATCAATGTTAAGTAGGAAATTGGGCGGTATGAGCCGCAGTTGCTTGGGTCTTTATTGGGCTTGAGGATGACCGAAATTGCTGCCTCCCCCATTGATTCTGTCATCATTCCACTGTCCTGGAATGAGTTATATAGATGTGTGAGGAGAGGGGCCAATTCGTGGCAAAACGTTTTATAAAAAAGTGCTGGGTAGCCATCGGGCCCAGGCGATTTATCCAGCTTCAGTTTAGCGATGGCGGATATGACCTCTTCTACTCGAATAGGGCTTTCTAAAGGGTCCGCTTCTGCCTTCGGGAGACGGGTAAAATTGCTAGTGGCTAGATAGTCTTGGGTCTCGGTGGTGTCTTGGTGGTCGGCGCTATAAAGAGTGCAATAAAATGATCTAAATTCCTCAACGATTTGGGAATCCAGATGAAGTTCCTCCCCAGCAGAGTTCTTGAGAAAAGAGATGGACCCCGCTATAGCTCTAGCACGCAGCCTCTGGGCCAACAGTTTCCCGCATTTGTCGCCTCCCAAGTAGAACTTGTGTCGCAAGCGCACCAGCGCGTATTCGGCCCTGTCTAGGCGTTTGAGAAGTGTCCGTTTCATTTCCATCGCGCGCCAGATCCGAGGGGCACCTGTGCGTTTGTGTATTGCCTCCAATTCCGCCACCTCCTGTTCAAGAGCTGAGCGAGCTTCTCTCCGTCTATGAGCTTCCGCCGAGGAAATCGCCATAATCTCCCCTCGCAAGACCGCTTTGAGCGCGTCCCACACCGCAGCCAGGGAAGTTTCCCCATTATCATTGAGTTGGAGGTAGGTCGTGATCTTGGCACGCAATTCCTTCACAACAGCAGGGGAATGCAAAAGGCCTACGCGCAGCGGCCATCTAGAAGGCGCATGCCCAAACCCATCAGAGCGCAAAGAGAGCGAGACATGTGCATGGTCCGAGAGGGAGCGCACAGCTATGGAAGCGTCCGTCACTCTCGGGAGAAGCGCGCTCGAAACCAACAGCATATCTAGTCGCGCGTACGTTTTGTGTGCTGCCGAGTAATGGGAGTAGTCGCGCGAGTCCGCATGGCGGAGGCGCCAGACATCGTGTAGGCCGTTTTCTGCTAGCCAGCGCTTCCCGTCGGGCGAGATGGCTCCGACCTGTGTGTGGCGTTGCCCTGACCTGTCCAGCTCGTTGTCCATTACAAGGTTGAAATCCCCCCCGATTACTAGTGCTGGGTCGGGTGAGGCCAGCCCTTCTGTTAAATGCCTACGGAGGAAAGCTTCCTGCTGGGTATTGGGAGCGTACACGTTAAGGAGGGTGAAGACAGTGGGACCCCATTGGATTCTGAGAGCTAATGCCCTCCCCTTGGACTCATAAAAGGTAGAAAGGACCTTACCCTCAAATTTAGCCCCAAGCAGTATGGCTACCCCATTCTTTTTCGTCGTCCCCGAGGACCAAAATTGGCGTGGGAAGCGGCGGGAGCGCATGCGGGAGGTATCTTTGGCAAGGAGGTGGGTCTCCTGAAGCATGCAAATATCGCCCTCGGTCTGCTCAAGAAGGGAAAGAATCGCAGTGCGCTTAGTGGGGTGATTCAAGCCTCGTACATTGAGGCTGACGATTTTCAAGTCCCTAGGCATCAGTACTGGGGGAAAACACACCTGCGGGTCGTCTGATGCGCCGGGAGCGGTGCGCAGGGGTTGGACTGGAGCATGTGTGGGCCCCTACAGGGGAGCAATGGACCCTATGTGTGACACTAAAGGACTCCAAAAGAAACAGCAAAAATCCCAACCAGAACACAACACAAAAACCTGCCCAAACGAGCATAGTCCCAGAAGAGATCAGCATGCAGGAGTGGCCCATTATAGGACCACAGGTATTCCGGAGAAACTGGGGACAAGAAAGAGAAACAAGAGACAACAGTCTGTCTAGTGGAGGAGATCAGGGGGGGTCAAGACTTCCTAGGACAGAGCACCAGGTGGCCCGCAGGCCACGGAGGAAGTCTAGGGAGCCGAGAGAGGTGAACCAGTTGTGGGCTCCTCCGGCCCCTTTGCAGAGTTGCCTTCCCCTTAAGATACGCTGTAAGACTTCACGGGGTGCTCGGGCGATCCTGGGTCTGAGAGAGGGTTGAGAGCACGGCGTTTCGTTCCTTCGCCATTTCCTCTGGGCCTGGCTTTATGGGTGTCGTGGGTTTGCCAGCAGTCTGCCAGCGGGGGAGACGTTTCCCCACGCGATGGGAGGGACCGCCATCTGGCTGCAGAGTCTTATCTGCCACAAGTCCCAAAAGATCCATGGTGTCGGCCAGGGAGCGCATCTGCCTCAGCTTCCCCTGGTGTTGAAAGATGATGCGGAAGGGATGGCCCCATGAATACGATATTCCCTTGTCTCGAAGATAGGACGTAACCTGTCGGAAGTCTCTGCGTTTGGCTAAAGTCGAAGCCGCCAGGTCCTGAGAAAGGGCCAGCGTGTGCCCCCGGAATTGTATCGGCTGGGCCCCCCTAGCCCGGCGCAGGATCTGCTCCTTAAGCTGGAAGTCATGTACGCAGACTAGTACATCAGGCGGGGGGGGCCTTGCCACCTCTTGGGAGGCCCACTCGATGGACACGGTCCATCTGGATATCCTGTGTGTCATCAGCTCCCAGGATTTGCTGGAAGAGGGACAAGACGTAGCCGCGGAGATCATCACCTTCTGCTTTCGATGGTATCGCGCGAATGCGGATGTTGTTCCTCCGCGATCTATTTTCTAGATCCTCCGCATGGGCCTGGAGGTCCAGATTCTGGTCTCGGAGGCGGAGGACCTCTTGCTGGAGTTGATGCAGGTCTTCTTCCCTCGCCAATTTGTGTTCTTCCAGTACAGCAACTCTCTCACCCACTTCATCGACGTCCCGGCGCACCTCCTTGAGATCCGACGCCAGCTGACTCTTCAGATCCATTATATCTTCCTTGATGGCAGAGAAGAGTTCCAGCATGAAGGCCTTCGTTGCTGGGCCGTCCGCTTCCGCCACCGAGGCTGCGTGTTCCAGATGGGTGGAGGGGCCCTGGGATGCCTCCGTGTTCCCGGGCTGCTTAATCAGAAGCTCTTTGAGGGATTTTTCCTTCCGTGCGTGGGCTGATGTCATCTTCGTACCGCAGGCTGCAGAGGGCTGCAGTCAGAATCCGCGCAATAAGCAATGTGGGGCAGGGTGCGTGAAGGGCCTGCAAGGCTTCCTGAAAAGCGATCGCGCTGTGACCAGTGGTGGGGCCCGTCCCAGGGCCACCTCCCTCGTAGTACCACGTAGATGGCCGAGTGTGGTGCAGTAGGGCGTTGTAGGCGCGCTATACCGCCGGGAGTGCCCTCACCGCGTGTCCAATCTAGTCCCTGGGTGCTGTCTCGTATGTGGAGGCCAGTCCTGCCGCGCCCCGGGCCACCGGGTCACATCTCGGCTGTGGCGGGGTGGGAAGAGAGCAGAGGCCCGCTCAAGCGCTTCGTGGCAGAGTTCTCCCACCTCAGGGATATTGGATCAGAGGCTGCTTGGGTGCTAGAGGGTGACAGTTCCAACCCCGGGTGGTCACGTAACTCACCAGGTGTCCACCCAACGCTGGGTGCAGGGCGTGCTGACTGCTGCGACCACACCGCCTGGGCTCACTGCATCCGGGGGGCCCCGATCACTTGTGCCGCGTGGCGGGAGGTTCCGCTCGCGGGGCCGCACCATCCGTCGTTTCTCTCAGGGGCAGCACGCCTCACAGGGCCGATCTTCAGCTCTGCGCACTGCACCGAAGGGCCTCCAGCCGCAGGCCGTGGGGCGGATCCTCGGTGTCCAAATGCAGGCAGGGCCTCCGCAAATCCCTCAGTTCCAGAGGGTGGAAGGAAGGCAGCAGCGCCGCGGATCCGCAAGGTTTCGGCCCGCCGAGTATCTTGCTGGCGGCCCAGGGTCCGTTTGCCCCGCTGGCCGGAGCACTGTATTGCTGTGTGCCTGGGTGAGGACGCCCCCGCTGGAGTCAAAGCCCAGGTGCGGTCTCTGTTGAACTCCGGGCCGTTAGGAGGCGACCGCCATTTTAGCGCTGTGGCAAGCCGCGCTACCCCCGAGCCGGAGCGCAGGTTGTAACAAGATGGTGGCCACCCCACAGACCGCGCTCCTGATGCAGCCCACCCGGCCAACAGCGGCAAATCCCGGCTCCCAGTACCTCCGGGCAGCGGTGCGGGCAGCCTCCCGTGTGTTGAGGGTGTCTCAGCGCCACTCCGGTCTGCGGCGCAATGCTCAGGGCAGGGGATCTGTAGGCAGTGACCTCGCGGCGCCAGCCCCGGCCGCGACCGCTTTGGCTCCACTCACCGCAAGCTCCGTCAGGAGTACTCAGATGTGCCGGATTTCGCCTCGTCTGGGTGCCGGAGCAGGTAGGAGGCTGTGCGCTTTCAAGACCCGGTATTTGCAGTGCGGGGAAGGAGGTTAGTACAAGGCAAATGGTGTGGCAGGGCCGGAGGAGAAGAGTTCCGCGTCCTACCGTGCCGCCATCTTGGCCACGCCCCCCCAAGCATACATTTTAAAGGGCTAAAGTTGTCATGCAGAACAATTTACATATTACAGTAACTGTTGAACAAATTAATGCAAGAAGATACGGGGCAGTTTTTAATGTGTTTAATATTTCAAGACTATACGTTCCCACTGCTTAATAAGCCTTGCTTTATCGCTGCATTCATTTGCTTTAAAATGCACCATTTGCCAATCTTTTTTAAATTTCTTTCTCAGGAGAGGGACTCTCCCTAGACCCCAGGTTTGTCCATTGAACTTGTTCACATCACTAACTAGTGTTTTCTATTGGAAAGGGTAGAGCCAAAGCAGTCTTGCTTAGTATCCTAGCCCTCTTCAGAAGTCAGACTTGCTTGGCAACCCAGAAATTCTCTGAAATAATGTATGACTTTTCTTTTATGAATGCCTAGAAGAACTGAATTTTTAGTCCATTTATCACAGAAATAGTGCTGAAAATCTCACCAAAAAGATGCCAATTTTTAAAACATTTCTTCACAGGGGGTGAACCCCCCTGCACCCCCCTTATTTCCGTCGAGCTCGCTCGCTGCGCTCGCTCGCATACGTTGAATCGTTCTGCATTCGCCCCACCAGTTTCAAATTCCACGAGCCGCCACTGCATCTGACCCGAATAACTTCCGACCAATAACCAACATTCCCATGCTAGCAAAGGTCTTGGAAAAATGTGTTCAACAGCAATTAAACACATCACAAATTTCAAGCTTCTGGACGACTGCCAATCTGGATTCAGACCTCGACACAGCACTGAAACAGCTATTCTACACATTGTAGACGACGCCCTACTCGCACTCGACCGGAATGAAACCTGTCTGCTAGGGCTGCTCGACCTCTCACCCGCCTTCGATACAGTTAATCATTGCAAAATTCTTGAGAGGCTCGAAAACAGGATGGGACTATCTGGCACAGTCCTTCGTTTGGTTCAAATTCTTCTTGGAAAACAGGACGCAAAGGTTTATGGTGAACAAGAATTTATCTCCTCCATCTCCTAATCTTTTAGGAGTACCACAAGGCTCTACCTTATCCCCTGCGCTATTCAACCTCTACATCGAACCCGTAACAGTTTTACTACAACAGTCGAATATCTCCTTCCATATGTACGCAGAGGACACACAGTTGTACATCAAGGTCACCTCCCTTGAAGAGATCAAGTTGATGAATCATGCTCTTGAAAAGACAGTCCACTGGCTAACCACCAACCACCTTAAGCTAAACTGGCAAAAAACGGAATTCCTTCTAATTTCCCCCCCCAAAAAATCTACGACGTTGTTGGACTGGACCAAGATGATCACTGCTCTAAACTGTACCCCGATCCTAGTAGACTCTACCAAATCACTTGGAATCACGCTAGATAAGAACCTAAACATGCAAACACACATTAACATGCTAGCTAAAAATGCCAGTTTTCACCTCAGCTATCTCAGAAAAATGAAACCATTCATCGAGACCCCGGACCTCAAAACTGCAGTTCAAGCGTTAGTCATCTCGAGGCTGGAATACGGATGTACAACTCTATCGGGGCTTCCCAAGATCTCCACAGCCCCTTTAAAAGCTTGCCTCCACGCAGCCGCAAGACTCTTAACAGGTTCTAGAAAATTTGACCACATCTCGCCACACCTGAAAGCACTCAACTGGCTGCCCTATGAAGCGAGAATACAGCTAAAGATGGCCTGCATCACTCACAAGAAAAAAATAATTGCTAGAGCATTCTCCGGAGCTGCACCAAGAATTTGGAACTCTCTCCCTCCTAGCATCAGAAGAATCTCTTCTACCTCAACATTCAAAACGGAAACTAAAACCTTTCTGATGAGCAAATTTCTCCCTTAAATCCTTAGCTCCCCCCACCCACCTTGACTCATTATACTTCACCTGATCTCCTCCTGACTTGCTCCTCTCTTGAATGACTCACCACACTCCTTTAATCCCTGTTTCTTGAGGAAGTTCTAACGTCGTGTACATCTCACTTACCTCTTACCTAGCCCGCTATTCTAAACTCATCTCCATGATTCCTTGTGTAGACTGCCTGACAAATAGAGTTGACTGTACTGAAATTTACAATAATGCCCGGAACTGAAGTACTATGTCTTCTTAACATGTCTTTATCGTACTGTACCTATCCGTTATTCATATGTACATAATTTAATTCTGTCTAGGACCCTACTATACTGTCTTGAATTTGTTTTACTCCTTACTGTGAAGGGCTCTGTTACCCTATGTTGGGTCTTGTTCGCGCTATACAAAACTCAGAAAATAAAATAAATGTATTAAACCTTATAATTTCTAATCACCTATTCAAACTCTTTTACCTGCTTACTATTGAGGTATTGCTTCTCTCAAACTGTTAGTTGTGATTACGTTCTTTTAATAGTAGTGGAAGAAGAACTACAATTTCATAAATCCTGTTCTTGCTATCGCTTGGGTAGTCAGGTTGTATTTCAACACTTCCAAAGTAATCCTTATATTTACCTGGAGGGGTTTTTCCTAAGTCTGCTTTTCGTTAGTTCATTAATGCATTGTTTATCTCCAGGTATACTTTCAAGCGTTTAAATGTTTCTTTATAGTCTCTAATGGCAAATATCATTTAATGTAACCATCGATTATATTCATCTCCAGAATACTTTTACTTTTATTTCCTGAGCTTGTCAAGTACTTGGTTCAAATCACGGCAGTTAACAGAAACTTCTCTGACAGAGTTCAGGTTATGTCAGAGACACTACTCACGACTCGCCGATTTCTTGGATATTCTGGTTCACTACTCTCTTTTCACGAAGACAGCTCTAATGATAGCGGTAAAACTCGGGTTATATTTTTCTGAAAACTCTCTTTCCAACAGACGCGCTGGAAAGACACTAATCTCCTCAGAACAAGCGTGTTGGAGAACCACCGCCGCTCTCCTGAGAAATTCAGTTGAAGTGCGCCGTGCTCTGCACACGTGCGCACTTCGACTTGAATGGCTTTGAACAACTAGACCGCTCTGTACTCACTCCAACCATCTCGGCGGTCATCTTGAAATCCTTGCGAAGTCTCCTCTGAACATTTTTGAGTAAAGTACTGATCCACAGCTTGTTGCAATGATATCTTCTTCTCCACCAAGGATAATGCCGAATCAGAAGGTATTTAACTCTTCTTGTCTGTCTAAAGGACTTAGTCGCACTGCAACTCATTGGGGTCTTGACAGTACCCCCCCCTCAAAAACTGATTCTCCATCTTTGGTTTGTTGGGATTCTTTTTGTGGAAGGTTTTCACTAATTTTGGTGCCTGAACATTTGAGAATGGTTCCCACGTTCTCTCCTCTGGACCACATCCTTTCCAGTCAACTAAGTAGTACAGCTTCCCTCTTAAAATTTTAGAGTCTAAAATTTGATTAACTTCATACTCCTCTGCTGAATCAACCTGGATTGACACTGGTGGGCCTTTAATTCTCAGATTGGGAGGGCTACTTTTTAACAATGAAACATGAAAAACTGGGTGCACTTTTAAATAAGATGGTAAATGTATTTTCACTGCCACTGGATTTATTACACGTTCTACTTTAAATGGTCCTATGAACCTTGGCTGAAACTTTCGATTTCCCTTTAAGTGTAAATGACGAGTGGATAACCACACCTTGTCTCCTTTCTTAAAAATTGGGCCTACTTTTCTTTTTTTATCAGCCTGCTTCTTGTATAATTTTTTGGCCGCTTCTAAGTGTTTTGTTGCTTTCAAATAAGACTCTTGAATTTCTTTTGCTAGTTCCTCTACAGCTGGGACTGACTTCTCTTCCTTGCCCAAAAGCATGTTAGGGTGTCTACCATGATTTAAGTAAAAAGGAGTGAAGCCTGTAGAGCTATGTATGGCGTTATTGTAAGCAAATTCTGCTGCCCAAATACAATCCACCCACTCCTGCTCTTATTCTACTAGATAAAGTCGCAAATACTGCTCTAGCTCCTGGTTAACTCTCTCAGTTTGTCCATCCGTTTCTGGATGGTAACTTGTAGAATAGCGTGCATCTGTTCCTAATCTTTTAGTGAAGGCTCTCCAAAAGTGTGAAATAAACTGAGACCCACGGTCAGAAATTAGAATCTTTGGAATCCCATGGTGTTTTACAATATGATTTGTGAATAACTGAGCCACTTGGGATGCCTTAGGATGACTCTTTAGTGGAAGAAAGTGTGGCATCTTGGAAAATGTGTCTACAAACACCATAATTGTGTTCTAGCCCTGGCTAGGACGAAGGTCCACTATTAAGTCCATAGTGACTGTGTGCCAAGGATGGGGGGCTATGGGTAAAGGCATTAGTAACCCATGAGGCGCAGAACGATTTGGTTTTCCCTTTAAACATGTCTCGCAAGTTGACACATATTGTCTTATTTTAGCTTCCATCTTGGGCCACCAAAAACTTCTTTTAATCAATTCTTGAGTTTTTGCAATTACTTTGTGACCTGCCAACTGGTCATCATGATAGGCTTGTAAAACCCTCTTTCGTAGTTCTGCAGTGGGTAAGTGTAAAGTTCCTGAATGAATGGGCAACCCGTCTTTGATGTCCCTTCCTGCCACTTCTTTTGTCCAAGCGATCATTTCGGCATCAGAGAAGTTTTGCTTAATTTCAGCAGTCAAATCCGAATATTGAATGGCTAATGCAAACTTCTCATTAGGAATGATGGGTGTCATTTCTGTGACCTTGTCAATTTCTTCTGTGCCTATTTGCGAAAGAGCATCTGCTTTCCCATTCGCAGCTCCAGGTCGATAAATGATCACGAAATCGTAATCTGCGAAATACAGGGACCAAAGTAGATGTCTAGATGTTAGTGTTCTTGCTGACTTCAAGAATTGCAAATTCCGATGGTATGTGTAGACTGTGACCTTATGACGAGCTCCCATGAGATAGTGTCTCCATTTCAAAAAGGCTTCCTTCACTGCTAAACGCTCCTTATCCGCAATCGAATATTCTGGAGAGGTGAGCTTTCTTGAGTAAAAGGCCCCTGGGTGCAATTGACCAGTACTTTTGTGATGCTGGGAGAGGATTCCTCCAATCGCCAAATTGGAAGAATCGGCCTCGACATAAAATGGCTCTTCAGGGTCTGGATGCAAGAGAATGGGAGCTGTGATAAAAGATTCCTTTAAAGACTGAAAGGCAGAGTCGCCTTCCAGATTCCATTCGAATTTTACTCCTTTCTTCAGCAGGCGAGTTAAAGGACTGACTTTCTGTGAAAAATTGGCGATAAATTCTTCTATAATAATTGGCGAATCCGAGACAACTTTGGATTTCTTTAACACTTCTCGGAGGAGGCCAATTCTGCACTGCCTTGACCTTGGTTGTATCCATGCTAACTCCATCTGGAGGTATTATGAAACCCAAGAACTCAACCTTTTTTACATGGAAGGCACATTTCTCCAGCTTTACGTAGAGGTGATGGTCTAATAACCTTTTTAAAATTGCTCTAACATGAGATACATGCTCATTTTCATTGTTTGAGTAAATCAAGATGTCATCGATATACACCACAGCAATTCTATCCAAAAATTCTCGCAATACATCATTTACAAAATTTGGAACACGGCTGGAGCATTGCAGAGGCCATATGGCATCACCTGGTACTCAAGCAAGCCAAACTGCATCTTGAAGGCGGTTTTCCATTCATCTCCTTGAGCTATGCGTATTAAGTGAATCGCTCCTCTTAGATCTAGTTTCGTGTAAATTGTAGCACTCTTTACCTGGTCCAATAACACTGACACCAGAGGCAACGGGTATCGATTTTTGATGGTCACTTGGTTTATTGCCCGATAATCAATACAAGGCCGGAGCTCCCCATTCTTTGTCGGTATGAAAAACAAAGGGAAAGAAACCGGGGACTGGGAGTGACGTATAAATCCATTGGCCAAATACTAGTCCAAATATTCCTTTAGATAGCTATTCTCTGCTTTAGTTAGAGTGTAGATTCGACTGCAGGGCAACACCGCTCCTGGCTGCAGATTGATCTTGCAGTCATAAGGTCTATGAGGAGGTAGTCTTTCGACTTCTTTTTTGTCAAAGACTCTTGCTAGATCTTGATATTCCTTGGGTATTTCCTTCGATTTCAAAGTACAAATGGTGGTTGCCGGGGTTGCTAAACATGACGCTGGTGAATCTCGGAGTTTTGTCGAATTTTCATGAAAGCTATTTTCTTTACAATAGACTGAATCCATTACTACTGTTCTTCGACTCCAATCAATTCTCGGATTATGCGCTGTGAGCCAAGGTAAACCAAGAATCAATTGAAATTGTGGAGCATCTATGAGGTTGAATTTTATTAGCTCCCGATGACCATTTAATCCTTCCAAATGAATCGGTTCCATTTCGTGTGTAATTGAACCAGATGAAAGATTGGTGCCATCTACAGCTCTTACTGATTCTAGAATCGCTTTCTTGATGAATTTTACTCCTATATTTTGCGCGTTTTCGATGTCGCAAAAACTTCCAGTGGCTCCAGAATCAATCATTACAGAAACTCCAGTAATTTCTGTGTCCTGAAATCTTGTTGTGAATGATAACACTAAATGAGGTGCCGCGGACTGTAAGGTGTTTGCCACATGTTGCAAGGTTGGAGTTGACTGTGAATCTGCTTCCATCAGGGCAACTCCCTTACTCTGTCGAATCTGGGGGGAAGTGGGCGAAAATCTCATCTCCTTTCTGATTTCCGCTCACTCAATCGATGATCTATTTGTAACACTAGATCAATCAATTCAGAGATTTCATCGTGTCTTTTCGGAACCTGTGCTAATGCATCTTTCAGCCCATCTCTGAGCCCTCTGTAAAAAATGGCAGCTCTCTTCGCTTCAGGCCAATTAGTTTCCACTATAAGTTTATTAAAGTGGGCTAGCTAAATCTGGACCTCCTTGCCGCAATTCTAGTAGTTCGTTGTCCGTCGCCTGTGTGGCTGTGCGACGATCAAAGATTCGCAAAAATTATGTCTTGAATTCTTCAAAATTATAGAGAATCGAATCATTTCTGGTGACGATTGGCATTGACCATGAAGCCGCGTCTCCTGTCAAATAAGACAATATGAATGCCACCTTGGATTGATCTTCAGAAAAGATGACTGGCCGACATAAAAAATGTAATGAGCATTGAGTCAAGAAAATTTGCGCATTGTGTGGGTCTCCCCCAAATCGTTCTGGTTGTGCCAAGGGAATTATGGGAGAAACTGCATGAATAACTTGGGTAGATAACCCTGATGTCTGAGTACTGCCTGGTAATTCTTGACTCCCTTTACCTAGAGACCTTGCTCCCGCAACTAATTCATCCATTTTTTGTCTAATCTGATGGGACTCTTGACTAGATCTCCTCAACTCATCCCTCAAAACCTTGGGGCTGATTCACAGAACTAATCTGAGATAAAATCCTAAACTTACTACTTTTGGTATTCACAGAAGGCATTTAGTAGTAGTAAAGTTAGGACTCCTAACTTTACTACTACTAAACTGAGATAAAATCCTAAACTTACTACTTTTGGTATTCACAGAAGGCATTTAGTAGTAGTAAAGTTAGGACTCCTAACTTTACTACTACTAAATGCCTTTTGTGAATATCGAAAGTCGCAAAGTTAGGATTTTGTCTCAGATTAGTTCTGTGAATCGGCCCCCTTGTTTTCTTCTAGTGTTTCATTTAACTGTTTTTGCAAGCCTTCTAAAATGGTGGTCAAGGTTTTTAAATCTAATCCTTCTGCCATTCCGCTCGGGTAGAATAGTATTCCCAACTATGGGTGGCACTTCAATCTGTCAGTATCTGAAGCACAGATTCCACAGGAGCAGAAGGCAGGTCCCCAGTCCCCACCACGACTATCAGAGACAGAAGAATTTAAAATATCTATCTCCAATACCAGTGCGGGGGAAAGGGGAATGGGATAAAGAGAGGCTCCTCAATAGATCTTGTCTACTTCTCAGTAGCCTTCAACTATTCGGCAGGTTCAGGTATTAGCCTAAAAGACAGGTAAGAACAATTACTAGGGACATACAGTTTTAATTCTCTTCAATATTCAATGTATTAAACCTTATAATTTCTAATCACCTATTCAAACTCTTTTACCTGCTAACTATTGAGGTATTGCTTCTCTCGAACTGTTAGTTGTGATTACGTTCTTTTAATAGTAGTGAAAGAAGAACTACACTTTTATAAATCCTGTTCTTGCTATCGCTTGGGTAGTCAGGTTGTGTTTAAACACTTCCAAAGTAGTCCTTATATTGATCTGGAGGGGTTTTTCCTAAGTCTGCTTTTCGTTAGTTCATTAATGCATTGTTTATCTCCAGGTATACTTTCAAGCATTTAAATTTTTCTTTATATAGTCTCTAATGGCAAATATCATTCAAGGTAACCATCGATTATATTCATATCCAGAATACTTTTACTTTTATTTCCTGAGCTTGTCAAGTACTTGGTTCAAATCACGGCAGTTAACAGAAACTTCTCTGACAGAGTTCAGGCTATGTCAGAGACACTACTCACGACTCGCCGATTTCTTGGATATTCTGGTTCACTACTCTCTTTTCACGAAGACAGCTCTAATGATAGCAGTAAAACTCGGGTTATATTTTTCTGAAAACTCTCTTTCCAACAGACGCCCTGGAAAGACACTAATCTCCTCAGAACAAGCACGTTGGGGAAGCACCGCCGCTCTCCTAAGAAATTCAGTTGAAGTGTGCCGTGCTCTGCACACGCACGCAGTTCGACTTGAATGGCTTTGAACAACTAGACCGCTCTGTACTCACTCCAACCATCTCGGCGGTCATCTTGAAATCCTTGCGAAGTCTCCTCTGAACATTTTTGAGTAAAGTACTGATCCACAGCTTGTTGCAATGATATCCTCTTCTCCACCAAGGATAATGCCGAATCAGAAGGTATTTAGCTCTTCTTGTCTGTCTAAAGGACTTAGTCGCACTGCAACTCATTGGGGTCTTGACACTATGCGCCGGTTGCATGGCTTAAGCCTTTTTACCAGTCCCAGCAAACAGATTTCAGGCGTACACTCAACTTTATCCAGTGTCATGGCTGTTAATGCCTGCGTTACACGCTGCCAGAAGTCGTATATAGCTTTACAATCCCAGGCCAGGTGCATGAAATCGCCCCATCCTCCCCACATCTCACACATCGAGCATCTTCCCGCAATCCATATTTCAGCAGTTTCACAGGAGTATGATACAGTTGGTGCAGAAATTTAAAATGGATTATTCGAAGGTTACAGTTGGCAGTTAGGCACCCAGTCAGTGCACAACATGCTTCCCAGTCCTCCCAGACCATAGGCTCAGCCAGCTTACTATTCCACTTATCAAGGGAGGCAGAGCTGGACATATCAATTTCTCTTTGGGAGGCATTGTATAGTCTAGTGATCAGCCCCTTGCCTTCCCCCAGTGTTAACACAACTTGTAATGCTTTTATCATCAGCGGCTCACTGGGGAACTCAGGATATAATATTCTGACAGCCATACGCAATCTGGTATGAACAAACCCTTGCATCGACTTGTATGATTGCCCAGCTATAAATTCATCCAGGGATAGAAACTGCCCACTAATATACATGTCCCCTAGTTTAGTAATTCCTGCATTCTTCATAATGCTCAGTGCACCACGTTCCTGTGCCACTGAGATATCCGGATGTGCAGCAATTGGCATATCCGGCGCGTATCGACACCCCCTTACTGCGCGATCACCCAGAGCCCTCCACGCTTTAATAGTGCATTTGACCTTGTCTATTTGTTTACTATTCCCCTCCGCTCTATTGTGCAAGACCATGGCAGTCAACGGGACCGTATAGGCAATATCCTCCTCCACGGCTAGGTGCGGTAGATAGCGTTGTGGGAAGTAGCAATAGTGCGTGAATTGCGCTTGCGCGCACATATAATACAGTCGCAAATCAATTTGGGGAGAATGGTCATCTTCACAACGGCTATTCTGTCTGCTAAAGACAATGGAAGAATTGTCCACCTAGCAACTCGATCCGTTATTTTGGCAATTGCTCGCCCATAGTTCATGCTGATCACCGTTTCGGGATCTCTGTGCACCCAGATACCCAAGTATCGAACCAGTTCATTCGACCAGGCCAGTGGGAACTCTAGCTCAAGCCCCTTAGTGAATTCTGTTAGAGGAAAAGCCGTGGACTTCGACCAGTTTATGCATAACCCTGAGTGTCTTTCGAACTGGACATATTCCCGTAATAGTGACGCCAAATGTATCGCAGGCTCCCTAACATATAGCAACATATCATCAGCACACAGTGATATGGCAAACGGGCGCTGCCAGAAACCCAATGTGGCATTAGCATGGCACTGTCGGATCTTACATGTCAGTGGTTCCAGCGCCAAGGAGAACAACATCGGGGAGAGAGGGCAGCCCTGCCTGGTACCCCTACATATTTCGATTGGAGGTGTGACCACTCCATTGATACGTATCCTGGCCACCGGACTTGTGTACAGGAGGCACACCCACTGCAAAAAAAAGGCGGTATCCCCATATGCTGCAAGACCACAAACATATACTCCCAGTGTATTGAATCAAACGCCTTCGCCGCGTCCAGTAGTACTGCCGCAGCTGGAAGCTCGGGGTCTAACTGATGCAGCACAGCAAAAATAGTACGCAGATTATGTGTGGTAGATCTTTTGGGCACAAATCCAGATTGATCATGCAGGACCAGATTTGGGACCAGAGGTTGAAGTCTGTTGGCAATGATTTTCGCCAAAATGTTTGTGTCTATATTTATTAATGACAGCGGCCTGTATGATTCACAACGATTGGCCTCTTTGTCTGGCTTCAACAGCGTCACAATGAGCGCTTCCCGCAGGGTAGGAGGTAGTACACCCTTTTCATATGCTTCAGCGAACACCTCTAGTAGTCTCTGGGCCAGAGTATCCACATAAGTTTTGTAAAGGGATCATTGAGCCACTTAACGTGGCTTAAAGCTGCCTTGTAAATAAGGCACCTTTTCACGCTGTACTTAGCGTGAAAGAGGAGGGCGAACTAGACCAGAAGATATCAGGTATCGTATCGCGTTACTTGAGCACCACTTTCGTTACAGATTGTTATGTTATGTTAAATTGGTACTTATAGAGCGCGAAGCTACTCAGGAAGAGTGAATGAACACATTCATTTTTTTGTTAGGCACTGGGAGATTAAGTGATTTGTCCAGAATCACAGAAATTTGAGCGTTGTTGCCGAGACTCGAACCCGGTTCTCCAGCTTTGAGGTCGACCACTCTAGCCGTAAGGGTACATCCTCTGCCTTGAGCAGCACACATAGAAACAGAGAATTGCCTATGTTTGTTTATGTGCAGGAAGGTGACCCTTTCTGCACATAAACAATAAACAAAAATGACGTTTTGCAACTTCTATGTGAGCTGTATTAAGCAGCACACACAGACGTTTCAAAACGCCATGAATAATTGTTTATCCTGCACATAAACAATCATTTCCCCCAACGCAGACACCCTTGCACTATGGTGCAAGGGTGCCTGCATTGGCGCTATTCTTGAAAGTAAATGGGAAACCCAATTAACCCTTGATGGCTGGGCAAACAAATATTGGCTGGTAAATGGGCCTACAAGGGGTTTATTAGATTAAATATTTGTGTAATTATTGCATTCAATGTTAACAAACTCTATCAAAGTAATTTGCAAATCAAATTTCCAGAACCAAATTCCAATTATTTGCATGTAAACAAATTATCAAAGAAAGATTTATCACACGGGTATATATATTCAAAAAGTTGAATTTTATAGTAATCAAATTTCATGAATTAAAAGGGTACAAAATCATACAAAACACAAAGCAACTAGAAGTTACAATTATATATGTCCTTCTTTGTTACAATTGTGAACGAGGAGCGTTGAGTCTTCCCTATGGACACTTTTATCTGTCTTTCTAATCACATCTCATTTCAATTTCTTTTCACACGGGTGATATTCTAATTCAAATGTTTTAAGATTACACAGTAATTATTGATTTTTCCGTGTTTATACAGGGGTCTTTCATCTGTATTCGTAAAAGTCCTGAAGATGGTCTAGTGGATGCAAACAGTTGTAGACCGAAACGTCGACATTTACACCGATTTCGTAGATCATTGTATCAAAGGCAAAGTTGTTTGCAGAATTTAGTTACACTGGCTTGGAACTATTAGAAAAAGGTGTTCACAATTGTAACAAAGAAGGACATATATAATTGTAACTTCTAGTTGCTTTGTGTTTTGTATGATTTTGTACCCTTTTAATTCATGAAATTTGATTAATATAAAATTCAACTTTTTGAATATATATACTTGTGTGATAAATCTTTCTTTGATAATTTGCTTACATGCAAATAATTGGAATTTGGTTCTGGAAATTTGATTTGCAAATTACTTTGCATTGGCGCTAGGCAGCTGAACTCAGCGCCAGCACTAGGGGAAAGGCAGGGGTGCGCCGCATTCTTGTGAATACGGCACATCCCTGTGTTTTCAGAATGGAGAAGCGTGGCGTTAGCAATGTTTGCTTAACGCTACGCTTCTCCATCCTGTTGTAAATATGCCCCTTAGTTTCTAGTGATATCCGACATGGGACAGTGTGAGTTGCGCGGGGTGGGGTCTTCATCAATGAGTAAGTCACTGTGACGGGGAGGATGGACTATATGCTAATGATTTGATTTATGAGTGTAAAGTGTTCACAAAAGGTGATCTTGCACCCCTGGATCCATTTAGTCATGAACATATTACCCTGCCTTAGAGTAATACTGCATATGAGTAAATCCTACTGAAGGCACAGCCATGCCCTGGAAAGTGTGTTAACATACACAGACGATATCTATAGTTTGTTGCTATTCACACCTTGTTAATGGTTGGCTATTTACTCTTTTAAACAACAGGAATAATTCTCCTTTCAGGGTGGGTCTGGAAATGGGAACATTCCAAAAACTGGTGGAAATGTAGCACAAAGTTTTTCTCTACAGGAAGAGTTTATCAATGGAGAAAAAAATTGAAAAAGGTTAACTGCAATTGTACTCATGCATGACTTTTTTACATGTACATTTGTACACAATGTATAATTATGCTTTTTAGGATTGCTTTGCAAGTAAGTCATTGGGAATTTGCAAATGGTTTGAAAACATTTGAGGATTCCAAAAATGTAAAAATTTAGAGGTTGGTGGATGGGATACTCCTCAAAACGTTTCGGATATCCGGTCTTCCCTGTAACAAGTGTAACAAGTGCTATAGGCTCATATGCTCTTGTAATATGGCGGACAGGCTCTCTGGAGTATTCCATCCGCCAAACTTTAACTAAGGCCCTTTATCTCTAGCTGCCATTTTACACATTTTTTGAGCACTGGGCCTACCCACGGAGCTTTATTAAAACATATAGGTAGGTTAAAGGTTGCTCTAAGGGCTATAAGGAAAATAGTAATGAGAGGTATACACCTATTACTGCTTAGGTGATTAGACAGAATGCTCCATCAGTGAAAACATAGAATACTCTCTCTCATAAACAGTGCTATGAAATTCCTTCTCCTAAGAACGTGCATTGTTAGTTGTATATTCCATTTATCTGCCACATTTACTTCTAATGTCTTGCTGCTGACTGCTTTAGCTAATTGTTGCAGGCCTCCTGTTTCCAATACTTTACACATATTGGCAGGGGGCTTTGTATCAGACCCTTGCTAAGGATTTGGATAACTTTGTTGTCCATGGAAGGTCCCTATTGTTGATTTGATGGCTTTCCTCCATCTCCTTGTGCTTTTCCCAAGTAGAAGCATTTCAGTTTTGCAGTGTTTTAGTTGGATGAATTGTATCATTCAACTGCTGAAATCAGGGACATGCCTGTAGAGTCTGAGTCATAAGGTTTTGCTTGGCCACTGTTATTATCAAACTGCATTTTACCTGTTAGAATGTAACTGACTCAAAACCACTTTCTACAGTAAAACAATCTGTAAATACAGAAGGTTGATGGTTTGTACCTAGTACACAAAACCTGGGAAAGAGACCCTTTTCTTTTAATAGCCCTCACTCACTCTAATAGTGACATGCTACATCATAGGGCTCCCCGACTGCTAAAAGTCAGGGTGGGCTCAACCGTGTTTTCAGGGAGCACTTAAAGATATTGTGTATGGGGGCGTACTGTTAGGAGTCCTAACTTTACTACTACTAAATGCCTTCTGTGAATACCAAAAGTAGTAAGATTAGGATTTTATCTCAGTTTAGTAGTAGTAAAGTTAGGAGTCCTAACTTTACTACTACTAAATGCCTTCTGTGAATACCAAAAGTAGTAAGATTAGGATTTTATCTCAGTTTAGTAGTAGTAAAGTTAGGAGTCCTAACTTTACTACTACTAAATGCCTTCTGTGAATACCAAAAGTAGTAAGTTTAGGATTTTATCTCAGATTAGTTCTGTGAATTGGCCCCTTAGAGTCATGATGTTGACTATTATAATTACACGCTGGTGTTAAAATATGTATGTGGGACATAAAAAATGTGCAAACATTAAAGGACTTACAAAAGTGAATATCTAAATTAATGTGAAGCCAGTCCCTCTCTGACCTCACCCGCAAATAAAAGCACAGTCAGCGTTTTGGCCTTATTTCTTTCCACTTTAACAAAGTGCATTCAAGATCTCTGCTGTATTCATAAGTCTCTGGGTTCTTGATAGTAAGGCTGCAGCAGTGGACACCTGTGGCACTTCAAGTAACTACATAAGGGACTGCAGCCTGATAACAAGAAAGGCATTTGTCTGACTCTAGGGACATATAGTAGCAACTTAAAGTACTGCAGCCTTCTAAGAAGAGTCCTGGCGCTAGAGTAAAACAACGAGAGTGTGAGAAGTTCTAAGGTTCACAAAACAGAAATGCCTTCAATTGGGTTTAAATAAACTTTCCCTTCGGGATGTTGTGAAGGTACAGTGGTAAAGAATTCCAGATAGTAGGTGCAAGTAAAGAAAACGATCTGCCACTGCATTTAACTCTGCACACTTTTGGGACATGAAGTAAATTATGAATTGCTGAACGAAGCGCTCTAGAGGGAAAATATTTTTTTTAACCTGTTCTGAATGTAGCACAGGCCCTTGTAAAAAATCTCTATGTGTGATCAGAAGGGTTTTGAATTTAATTCTAGATCTGATTGGCAGCCAGTGAAGTGATTTTAGCCCTGATCTGAGGAAGTGTCTCTTTGGGACATTCAGTACAAGACGGCTTTCTGGACACACTGAAGTCGAGTAAGCAGGTCTTGTATGATTCCCAAGTAAAGAACATTCGCGTAATCTAGTCTAGATGTGCTCAGGACATGTGTAATTCCCTTACGGGTGACTAAAGGGAGATATTTTAGAAGCTTTTTTTTAGAGATTTCAACAATCAAAAGCAGGTGGCAGCCGTGGCATGTATTTGGGGTTTGAAGGATAGAGTCGAATCCAACAAAACTCCAAGATTCCTAGCAATTGCTGAAGGTGTAGATACTAGTTACAGCCAATGTTGCCACAGCCTGATTACAGAAAGGACATATGTCTGACTCCAGGGACCTCTTGTAATGACCTAAGGTCCCACAGCCTACTGGGAAAAGAATTGGTTCAGATTCCAAGGACTTCTTGCAACCACCTAAGGCACTACAGCCTATGAAAATTGATTTGTGTATGACTCCAGGTGCAGTGTTTTTATTAGATGAGTTGCATCCTTACTCAGCTGACATCATATAATTATCTTTCCTTTTGCACATTGCTCACTTGTTTCATTATTATTAAATATCAATGGATATAATTGTTTTCTTCCTTACTCCATATGCTCTCCACTCTCTATTTACAACTTGTTTTTTTCTACCTACCGGTTCCTAGTATTAGCTTAGAATATTAGGGTGACTTTGTCTATAACATGACTTCAGAGACCTCCAGTAACAGCCTAAAAGTGCTGCAACTTGCTTCCCAAAACATGTTTTTCTGACTCCAGTGACCCCTAGTTACGACCTAAGGTACTACAGCCTGCTACAAAAAATGATTTATATCTGATTTTAGGGAACTACCTATGGTACTGAAGTTGCTAATGCACAGGCATATGTCCTATTAAGGGGTATTTACTAACAAGCATGAGCAAAACTGACAGGTCTGGCTAGCAGTTTTATTTTACAAGCCAAACCTTCTGAATTTTGGAAATGTTTGTTCAAAAAAAGTGAGACCTATTGGCTGAGAGATGTACTAAAATTCACTATGACATTGGAGACAAACGCGATGTGCATTATGCACTACAGTTGTATCAGATCTATCAATTGTTGTTGATATCAGGAGATTGGATGTCTTCTGTTATAAATGCAATCGCAAACAATCAAGTCAATGTAGATTTGAAGGGTCATTATCAAGAAGTAGATCCAATTACCTGAGGATTTTTCATTATTTGTTTATCAAATGAGATCCATGTTTATATATGGGTTATGATAGATGTGCTTGACTGTTATGGTGTGTTTTTAGAGCTGTATTTTTTTAATGTTTTTATATTTATGTATATGTAACATGTGCGTACAATACTTAAATATTGATAATAAAACAAATTTGCATTTTTTCTAATTTGGTGTGTTGATGAACTCTGTTAATTATGTAAATCTATACATGTGAATCAGTAGATAGGTTGGCCTGAGGATTTACAGTACAGACCTATTGGCTTTGCCATTTTTTGGGTGGAAATTCTACCTCGAGATAGGCTGTGTGCTTGTGTGTATCTGTGAAAGTGTGGTGCTGTGAATGTTCAGGAGTGGGTGCTTTGAGAAAATCTGCGCTTTGTAGGAAGGGGTATTTAGGAAGCTGGCTCTCTATATAGTGTATTAGAACATTGGAATGTTGGGAGCTCCATTGAAGACAATGGAGTTGCTCTGGGCTTATAATGGCTGGTATAAGCCCGGAGCTCCAACATTCCAATGTTTGTCTTTTGTTTTTCCATTTTTAATTTAGAACATTCTACCCTTAGTGGGTGGAATGTTCTAATAGCCTTATAGCCCTTCTGCCTCAGGCTATACCGGTTGTTAAAGGTCCTCTCCCTCGTTATAGGCCCTCACCTGCAGCTCGGGCCTATAACTCGGGATCAGGGCCTTTAACAGCCGGTATAGCCCTCGGCAGCGGATTATAAGGCTATATTAGAACATTGGAATGTTGGGAGCTCCATTGAAGACAATGGAGTATGTCTGGGCTTATAATGGCTGGTATAAGCCCAGCACTCCAACATTCCAATGTTTGTCTTTTTGTTTCTCCATTTTTAATTTAGAACATTCTACCCTTAGTGGGTGGAATGTTCTAATAGCTTTATAGCCCTTCTGCCTCAGGCTATACCAGTTGTTAAAGCCTGCGGCTCAGGCCTATAACTCGGGATCAGGGCCTTTAACAGCCGGTATAGCCCTCGGCAGCGGGCTATAAGGCTATATTAAAACGAAGTACACTGCGCAGAGAGTCCAGTGGGTCCCCAATTGGTTTACAGAGGCTAAAGTAGATAATACTAACCCTCTCTTTTGTGATAGTGTGGTCTAGCAGTTAGGCTTATCAGAGGGTAGTGCTAAGCATTTGTTGTATTCACAGAGGCAACAAATGAGACACACACTCAACGAATAAATCCAAGACCAATTTAGAAAAATAACACTTCTTTTTATATATACTTCAAATTCAAGAATTTGTTTTAAAAAAGTACAGTTTTCAATAAAAATATGCACAGGTAAGAAAAAAGCTTAAACCTGTGCGCTTTTACGCGCAGTGCAATCCTATGGGAGGAAAAGTCAAAGATGCATATAAGGTAGGTACAGTCGGTTTCAGGGGTTCACCTTCTGGAATCGGAATAGTAGTGGGCCAAGGTTCAAAGTGCTACCAGCAGTTCTTCGGGAACCGTCCAGCTTCTACCGGGAACAGGATGCTGGTGAGGCTGGTAGCTGGCGCGCTATGGAGAATGGGGGCCACCTGAAAAGAGGCTGTACTAGGAAACTTGCGGTCAAGTCAGAGGGCTCCCAAACAGGGACTTAGGTCGCAAGGGGTCTTGGAGCATGGCGGCACAGCCGGTTCATCCGGACCTGAGCCAGGGGACTCGGGCGCAGAGTGGTTTGGTCAGCTGGGCTGGTGGGCAAAGATGCACCTCGCGGTCAGGGACAAACAGCTGGAAGATGAGAAATCAAGGCAGCTGGGCCACTCTCGAAGAGAGTCTCAGTGATGCTGATGTCCCTCGATGTCTGCTTGGTCCTGGTGCAGTGAGAGTCAAGACTGGACACTCACAGTCGGTGTTTGGTGCAGGGCGTCCTGCACCCCGGGTGTTGATGCTGTACGGCTTCAGTTGGTCCTGGTGTCTTCACACTCGGTGGGGAGACAGATCTGACCTTCCAGAGCATGAGTACCTTCTCCAGGTTGTCTGTGGCGTCAGTCAGGCTGGGGAGCTGCAAGGTGGTGCACCGGACTCTGCTTGTTGGTGCCTATGGACTGCGGTGGAGTAGCCCCTCTACTCCAAGGGAGACTTTCGGTGTTTGGTGAAGTGCTGGCAGGCAACACAAGACTTTGGTAGTTCTCCAGCTCGCAGGACGAGTCACTCTGTTATGATTGTCGAGCGAGGGCTGAGGACGGGAAGGTTTCGCACCAAAGTCATAAGTTCTGCTGCAGTTCTTGCCAGGCAGTAACTCTTCTTCGTCCTTCTTCTGTTGATCCATCAAATCTGAATTCTTGGGTTCAGGGGTGCCATCTAAATACTCAATTTAGGGGCATTTACAGGGAGTGACAAGTAGTAGCCATTGGGCTACGTACCTTAGGGTTTCTATACCCTTTGGGAAGTGGGCATAACCCTGACCCTAGAAGGCTAATTCCTTCCAAAAACAATATGGAGGAATCTGAAAAGTGAAGTCCACATCAGCTGGCCTGCCCTACGGGTGGTGCTGGCTGAATGTGGGTACACCTTCAAATCTAACTAATTTTTCCAGCTGTCTTACAACCCAAAAAGTGGGGTCAAGACGGGGGTGGGCACTTCCACTATCTGGAAAGGCCCGGGGTCGCATAACAAAGGCGGCAGGGCCTTTGACGCTTCCCACCCTGGAATGTCCATTCTGTTTGGAGGAGGTGTGAACACCTCCGCCCAGAGCAAGCTTTGTGTCTGTCTTTCGAGAGCGAAGGCTCTCACCTCAGGAGGTCAGAAACCTGTTTATAGTGGCTGACTGGTCGAAATCAGTCAGTCAACACACTAGTAGTCAGTAGGTTTTCAGGGGGCATTTCTAAGGTGCCGCCTGTGTACATTTATTAATAAATCCAGCACTGGCATCAGTGTGGGTTTATTAAGATGAGGTGTTTGGTACCAAACACCTTGGGGTACAGTGAAGCCATCATGTAGCTGGGGAACTAGTAATGATGAGTGTCCAGCCGGTGTGCTCGTTATGGCTTCCCTGTGCACTGGCAATATCTAATGGTGAACTTAGATATCACCGGGACATATCCACTGTCACAGATATACCCTCATACATGGGTATAGTGCCCCGCCATAGGGGTGTCTTACCTATGCCACATGTAGTGCTGGCAGGAATGGCACACAGGGATGTGTGCTATGCCAACTCTTCGGTTTTCTCTGCCCCAAGACACACAGCCTGCAATGGCAGTTTGCATGAGCTTGGTGAGGGGTCCTTAGGGTGGCACAGTCCGTGCTGCAGCCCTTAGGGACCCTCTTTAGGTGCAATGCCCTAGGTTCCATGGGTACCACTTACAAGGAATACTAAAGGGTTGCCAATTGTGGAACAATCATACAGTTTAGGGAAAGAACACTGGTGCTGGGGACCTGGTTAGCAGGAACCCAGCACAATTTCAGTCAAAATTGCACCAGATACTAGGCAAAAGGTGGGGGCAACAATGTCAAAAGAGGCACTTTTCTACACAACCTCCCAAACAAAAGAGGATGAGACTAACCTTTCCCAATAGAGTCTTTATTGTCTAAGTGGAAGAACCTGGAAAGGCCATCTGCGTTGGCACGGTCAGTTCCCAGGTCGGTGTTTCACTTTAAAGTCCATTCCCTGTAGGGATATGGACCACCTCAAAAGTTTTGGGTTTTCACCTTTCATCTGCATATGCCATCTGAGAGGTCTGTGATTGGTTTGAACAAGAAAGTGAGTTCCAAATAGGCATGGTCCCAACTTCTTCAGGGACCAAACCACTGCAAAGGCTTCCCTCTCAATAGCACTCCAACGCTGTTCCCTAGGGAGTAACCTCCTGTTTATTAAAGCAACAGGCTGGTCATGGCCATCATCATTAGTTTGGGATAGGACTACTCCTATCCCTTGCTCAGAGGCATCAGTCTGCATAATGAATTGTCTAGAGTAATCTGGAGCTTTGAGAATGAGTGCTGAGCACATTGCCTCTTTCAGGATGTCAAAAGTCTTTTGACAACTAACTGTCCAGATTATCTTTTTAAACATTTTCTTGGAGGTGAGTTCTGTGAGGGGTGCCTCAATGGAACCATCCCCCCTCACAAACCTCCTGAAATGCCCAGTCAAGCCAAGGAAGGACCTGACTTGAGTCTGAGTGGTTGGAGCTTTCCAATCCAGAACGGTCTACATTGTGGGTTGTAAGGGTGGAACTTGGCCTCCACCTACTAGGTGGCCCAAGCATACAACTATAGACAGCAATATCATCAAGATATTACTCTCGGAGCCATGCCAGTGCACAGATGTCAAATCAAAGGTGCCGAGAAATTTGGCTGCTCCCAATTTGTCTATCAACTCATCAGCTCTGGGTATGGGGTGAGCATCTGTCTTAGTGACAGCATTGAGACCTCTGTAGTCCACGCAAAACATAATTTCTGGTTTCCCACCCCTGGAGTGAAGCTTGGGGACTCAAACCACTAGGCGGCCCAGGGGCTGCTGTCAAGAGGGTTCGAAAACCCCTAACTCCAGCATCTTGCTGACTTCAGCTTTGATGCTGTCCATAACATAGTCAGACTGCCAAAAGATCTTGTTTTTGACAGGCAATCTGTCTCCAGTGTCCACATCATGGGTACATCTGTGTGTCTGTGCAGGAGTTAAGGAGAAGAGCCCAGCATACTGCTCCACGACTTGCCTGCAGTCAGCTTGCTGTTGGGCACAGAGGGTGTCTGAGAAGACAACTCCATCCACTGACCCATCTTTGGGGCTGCTGGAGGAGAGGTCAGGGAGAGGCACACACTCTGCTTTCTGATCCTCATCAGTGACCATCAGCATAGTCACTTCAGCCCTGTCGTGGAAAAGTTTCAGGCGGTTAACATGGATGACCCTCTTGGGGCTCCTGCTAGTGCCAAGGTCAACCAGATAGGTGACCTCACCTTTCCTTTCACGGATAAGATAGGGACCAATCCATTTGTCCTGGAGGTCCCTAGGTGCCACAGGCTCCAAAACCCATACCTTCTGCCCTGGTTGGCACTCCACCATGGCAGCCTTTTGGTTATATCAGAGGTTTTGAAGTTCTTGGCTGGCCTCAAGGTTTTTGCTTGCCTTATCCATGGACTCTGCCATCCTGGAACGTAGACCTAGTACATAGTCCACCACATCTTGTTTAGGCTCTTTGAGAGGTCTCCCCATAGCCTTCCTTAGCCAGACAAAGTGCCCCCCTCACAGGACGGCCAAACAGAAGTTCAAATAGGGAAAAACCTACTGCCTTCTGTGGCATTTCTCTGTAAGCAAAAAGCAGGCATGGTAAAAGGACATCCTTAACAAGACAAAAAATCTGCGGGTCTATCTGAGCTCAAAAAAAGTGTAGTGTAGCTCCTATTTCCCTTATAGGCTCTGCGCATTGGAATAATATATCCTATAGGTTTGACATAGGACTAAGGTCAGTATGTCCCTATCGAGTATATTAAACTTAATTACTTGTGCCAGCTAGCTCAGAGGCCACTAGAAACTTCTTGACGACAAGAAGGGATTAGTTTCTGGCTGCCGCAGAAACATGACCACTGTGTTTCCCTTACAGAATCAGGATGTGTCCCAGAGTCGTAGAAACAATAGATAACCATTTCACTCAGCTCAGTCGTGCATGTTTCAGTTATTCTCAGAGTTACACAGAAATAACCAGACGGGCGTTTCAATAAAGGATTTATTGAACAGTCTTGTTTCTGTTGTAAGTTATATGTGCTGTTACGATCACAAGACAGTATGCGAGATAAATAATGTACAAGGTGAGCAGTAGAAATAAATAATACTGCGTCAGCATTATCTTTTTAGCATATATGTATTTACATAAAATGACACAACCTAAAAATGCGAGTACTCATACGATGCGTTTCTAGCCTAGTTCTACTCAGTGTGCCTAACCTGTCCTAGGTGTAGGGAGAAGTAGAAGTAGGTGCTGTATTCCTGACTAGAGTATACTAAGAGTAAGTTACGCCTAGCATGCCAAGAGTCTATTATGCCAAGAGTCCCTCTAGGTTCTAGTCTGCTCCATACCTGAAGAATGAGAGAGGTAGGAATCTCTATCCGGACTCGAACTCCAACACCCGCAAGGGAAGTTAGATCACTGGAAGCTGGACTCTCTGCGTGCAGGAAGGGCAGTGTCTTCTCAGTGCGTCTGGCCGGGAATCGGGCTCCTCTGAAGTCGAGGTCTCCTCTGATTTACAGGGGTTTGGGAAGGTATATTTATACCTGGAAATGTTAGCATTGACGTGAGTTGGGTAGCGAAAGACGTCATGAATGAATCCCTTAGGGAATAAGAGGTTCATGCATAATGTATGAGACCTTGAAGAAATCAATAGTCCTGGGCAAGGGAAACTCCCGCCGCCAGAGGGTCTGTTTTTCATGGACTCGTTGAGACGCTAGGGTGGACGGATGTCGGAAGCCATGCCTGTATTTGGTATGCATAGTTTATGCCTAAATAAGGTCTGGGATTCTATGCCTATATAAGGGCAGGTTGGATTGTGCCTATATATGGTCATGATTCTAGAAAGCCCGTTTAAGGACACCCTATGAAGTACACAACACCCACTCCTCTTTTGTGTATACAACAATACTAAAATGCTAAACATTTAAAATGCTAAACATTAAAATGGAGTACCGCATATTAAAACATATCCTAAAAAGCCTTAAAAGATACATTAAAATGCAAAGGATGCTGTACATTTTTAAGCAGTGCTTTTCATTTCCTGCATAAAGAGTGAAATAAATGCAATCGGAACGAAATATAAAAGCAATATTTACATATGACGAGAATGAATGCAAGGTTGTTTTAAAACAAAATCATTCCCTGTCATGAAATTCAAATGAACTGAGTTAGACACACAAGATGACTAAGTGTCCCTGGAAGTACTGCCAAGTCTGTATTATAAGGCTAGTTTTACTTTAAGCAGATTGGATTGCCATTTTCGTTTGAAAAAAAAAATGGGACAAAAGTTCAAATTTGGTAATGTTCCAAGTCTTTGAAAAATGAAGGCCAAATTGTTGCTGTCGTACTGGAACAGAATATGCCAAACAGAGTCAGTTCACGGGTCTGGTGTAAACATTAGATCATCTATTTCAATAGACAAAACATCATCCACTGTCGCTGGTGTAAGTTCGAACACCCCACGTAAGAGATTGACCGCACAAAGATGGGAAGCATCGCCCTCAGCATAGGCTGCTGCAGCAATGTTCGCGTCCGTTGTTACCTGTGTGCCTGGAGTTGTTTCTCGTACCTCAGCAGCAGCAGGAGGCGACTGTGAGATCTCAATGAATGCTGACATCAGTATTGGGAGCCTCTGGGGACAACACGAAGCATGGACCGTTATCGGGACCAGCAAAGTATCGACGTCCTTTGGCGCAGCTGATGGATATGTTAGACAGGCGTCCAACACGCATTCTTCACCGCATAGCAGGCATCGTAGAACAGGTAAGATGCAATCATGCCAGATTGGTCGGAATGACAGGAACCACGTGGTATTAAGGTCCCGTAGACGAGTCATGCCCAATAGCTGTACTATTCGCTCACGGCACTTTCTTTCAAGGAGAACTTTCCCCATTTCGCTCGGAGTTATTTCTGCGAAGCGGCTGGCCATAGCGCAATAGCAGACAGATGAATAGAATTCCCGCAACAAGTGCTAGAATTAATGGTATGCCACCAAACACCGAATGTGCAAAGTTCGGAATGATTCCAAGTATTGCCTGGAACGGTGCTAAGAGACCGGTGCAAATGCTCTTAAATACATGTACAATTCCTGTTGTATCTGACATGTTAAAGATACGTGATATCATTTCTACGAAATGTATAGGGCAGTTTGTACGTATTAAAGTCTGTATCTCAGCCGAAGTCCTTGCAATTTGTAGATCATAGGTTTCTTTGGCCGAGGTCAAAGGCACTGTTTGCTGTAAAAGCATGGCTTTCATTCTGCTTAAAGTATCAAATCTTATAAAAGAGACGTTAAGTGAAGGCCACAAAGGCGACTCCCTGACGGTGTCTATTGGGGAAACAATACTTGCATACAGCAAGTGACCCTGGAGTTGACCGTTACTAGATATGGGATGCCGGGCAACATTCCACAGCAGCTCTGATCATTCAACATGAGGTAACTCCCATTCGAAAGTTGTCCAAACGTTGGATTAATCACAGCAGCTGGAGAACCGTGCTGATGGCAAGACAGGTTTGCCACAGAACCATTACAAGCTCCGTGTAAAATAATGTCCTGACATATGAGTGAACCGGTCAGTGCATGTTCACAGTTAGTACCGCTAAGAAACACTTCACGATCCCCACTCCAACATTTATGTGTATACGGTAAATTCCAAGATGTCTTAATGTATTCCTTACCCAACCTTTCATATTTGCCTGCTTGCATCTGTCTGACACAATACTGGAACTGAAAAGTTGTCACAGGTAATGTTATTTTGCCATGAATAAGCCATTCTGTAGCTGGTTTTTCTGCCACTGTGAATGGTAATTTGTCAATTTTTCAATGCTCAGCACTGTATACTTTGCTCCTCTTTGTGCCAATTCGATCTGTTTATCAGTTAGATTGTATTCTGCAAACAGAGACGACGTGTTGATGAAACGCCAAGGCACATAGCCCGCTCGCAAAGATTGCAGCGTCCATGTCAATAACACTATAGAACGTAATTGAGACTGACCTTGTTGTAACATAGCCAAATCTTGTTCTAGAATGTCGATAGCAGAGGATACAATGCCATCCAATGAATAAATTCTGGAGGACAAAGTTGTTAACCCATTGTCGACTACAGAGAGTGTTTTCTCTAAATTAATACGATCAAGTTCACGTATTCGTTCTGCAGCCTCTATCTGTGACACTTTCCATGCTTCGTTATAAGCAGCGTAGATGCCGGCATATATGAAACGTTTTTGACGCGGTTTTCTTGGTCCAAGCAAGAATTCCCTAAGATCTGCGTCGTGTGCAAGTAAGGTTAAGTGTTGCTTCACATCCTGTAGTGTAGATTTATGCAGCCAATCGAGGCATAATTTTCCTACACTATATGTTGTTACTACCCCGGATGTTGTCTTTGGACATATCTTGGGTCTGGCCTATGAAGTGCAAAGCCCTGAGTTTTGTTCAAGAACCTTTCCTGACAGTTGTTTGTGTCTGCGGGCCAGATCAACCATTTCTTCCAATTTGGATGAGTTCTGTTGAGTTGTAGTATATTGTCGACTGTCACCACTGCCTCTGTATTATTATCACTGGCAGGTGTTGGCACAGAAGGTGATTTCATCTCTTTTATCTTGGCTAACCCAAGACAAGATGTCTGTTGGACGGTGTCATTCAAAAACATTATTTGTTCAGGGATTATACAGGCTCTAAATAAAGCTTCTATACCCTGCACTTGCCAATCTTTACTACCCCAGACAGTTTTTGTCTCAATTGTGTCTTTCCATAAGACGAAACCCTGAGTAGACAGTTGGGCAATAAATGCTTCAGAGTAAATCTGTTTCGTATTTGTTAACATAATTTTCAGTCCTGTTTTGTTTACATTTTTATAGTAAAACGTTTCTGGATCAGATGTATTATAACCTGAAAAATATGGAAATTTACTAGCAAAAGTTTTTGAACTACCATGTGGTGGTGTAGGACAATGTTCCCATTGATTAAACATAAACACATTTCTTGGATATGCAGTTTTGTGCAAATAATGATGACCATAGTGGTTGTAACAATACATTTCTTCGTAATCATTTGTGCCCTCTAAATATTCATTTTTAGAAAATGCAGCAGATTTTTCTAGATCAAACATTATATCTTGAACAGTCTCTAAGTCCCAATCATCTGAATAGGTACTGGACGTTATCAAATCGCTTAGTGAAATTTTAAACAAATGTGGAATGTTCAATTGTTCACTTGGACCGAAGATTTCATAATCTGTTTTGTCCCACACTATACCATCCTGTATAGGAACAGCTGTGATGTTCACTGATGACAAGTCTCTTGCTTCACGATGGGAAGATTTATGTGGTTTCAAAAGCACGTTTATGTCCTTTCCTTCAATGTTCACATGGATGTATCTGCCACTTATAAGCATGCTTACTGTTGTTACCAAAGCTAGCCAGAGCAGGAAAACAAAAAGTCCAGATGTAATCCAGAGTTCAATCCATGGAGAAACCAGATAAGTCTTTTTCAGAAAGTGAATAAATTCTTGTACTTGCTGCTTGAGTTTTGATGATGCTGGCGTCGTTTCAGGTTCGCTTGGATCCACTGAGAACGTATCAAAGTCAATGAAATAGCCAGAAGCAGTTCTGTCAATTGTTGGAATTGCATCAGGATTCGTTGAAATCACAGGAACCAGTTCTTCACGTGTCACGTTGGTGTAGACAGGTGTATTTGGACGAACTGTTATTTGGTTGTCAAGAGGGATGAGTTCCATAGCTTGGTTGCATAGTCCTTCATGTGTTACAGCTGAATTTTCGATCGTGATCAGTCTTTCAGTCTGAACCTCTTGAATAGTAGCGAGAGGAGTGCGTCTGCTACTAGGTCGGAGTCCACGAGGCCTACTGCTTAGTATTGGCCACATGTTGTGGTTTGATCAGGTCGATGGACACAAATCTTTTCTCCTTTCTTCCAGCAAGGGGCGGCAGAAGTACTGTCCTTGTTCCTTGAACAGCTAGAACAGGTACCGGTTGTCTGTAAGAAGGTCCAAATTCCTTCTTGTCCGCGATTTTTTCTCTGATCAGATCCCCGGCTTTTGGAATCCAGACAGGCCTTGCTGGGACCGCCGATTTTTCCCCAGTGGTGGTTGGCTGTAAGGATACGTTGCTTTGTTTCGTTCTTAACTTGTTAAGTTCCTGTAAAACAGCCAAACGATCTTTGATATCAAATTCTTTCTTGTCCACCACTGTGCCTACGTGTTCTAAGTCTGGAACCCACATCCTTGTCCCAAATAGGACCTCATATGGAGTGACTCCCCTAGAGAACTTCTTGGCAAGTTATTGATAGCGCGCTGAACGCTAATGAGGTGTTTGACCCACCCATCACCCGAGCCTAATACCCTAGCTGTTATAGACTGCTTTATGTCCCGGTTTTTCCTTTCCACAACAGAATTTCCCTCAGGATGGAATGGAGAGGAGTACCGCAATGCAACGCCCAGACTGGCCATGGCCTCCTTGTAAGCCCTAGAGCTAAACGCAGGACCCTGGTCAGAATGAAACGTGCCTATTGCGTATGTGCCGATAAAGACTCGCAAATCTTTTATAACAGTTCGAGCGTCAGCTGAGCGCTGAGGCCATAACCATAGGAACCTAGATTCAGTATTTGCGGGAATGCCTTTGTCCAGTAGGACGCTGGCGAGTAGATAGCCTAATGCTGTCTAACAGTGGTGTCTGCACTGGGCTGCCGCATTCGCTGCATGGTGTCAGGTGGCTCTCTTGCTGTAATTTACAGTCTAAGCAGTTGTTGATGAATATGTGAATTTGTGTATTCATTCCAGGCCACCAGTACATCTCTTTTAATGTCAAAATTGTTTTTGAGATCCCTTGATGTGACAGACCCTCCCCCAAATGTGTTTCATAAATCAAGGCTGCTCTTCGTTCCATGTTTGGAATTACCCTATCCCCCACTCCAGGGATTCGAGCAAAAGGAACGTTATTCGCATCAATTACATAAGAGTACTTGAGTGGAAACTTTTTTGGTAACGCTGCACTGCTGCCTTTGCTTGAAGCATTGACAGCTAACATTATCTCACCGTCTATTTTTGTTTTTGAGCGAGTGATCGCAGCTACGGAAGCCGTTTGCACAGCCCCTTCGCGGCTTCGTCAGCCAATGAATTCCCTGCAACGTGAACGCCATCACGTTGATGACTCAGTGTGTGGATCACGTGAGCCTTTGGTAGTTCGTTTTTCAACAGAACTACTTGTTCCCAAAGCAATTTGTGTTTAATTGTGCCACCTTTTGCATCCTTAAAACCATTTTCAAGCCAGGTTCGTATATAGTTATTATACGACTGAACACAGTAAAAGGAATCGCACACGATTAGTGTGAGGAATTCTCGATCCGTACTTTCAAGTGCCAGTTTGAATGCCTGTAGTTCAGCTCGCTGAGCTGTACAATCACCTAGTGACTGAGTTTTTGTAACCATAGGTCTGAAGATGCCATTTCGCATGCGACCTTTAACGATAGCACACGCTGCACTGTAAGCTTGCTTACTCCCTGTTGCGGGCTGTGCGGATCCGTCAGTGTAAATTACGAATTCATACTGATCGAGAGGCAGAATCTCAGTGGGCAGAGGACATTCTTGTTCATATTGGAGAAATGCCTGTGTTTTTAAATCTGGATCAAATACATATTCAACATCAGTTGCAGCAAGAGAATTAACCCACTGTATCCATCTCGGATGTAAAGCTTTAGCATTCGGAATGCTCGCTTTTGTGACCGCTTCTAAAGCCGGTACTGGGGTAACGACAATTATGCGTTTCCCTTGGGCTAAGGCTCTTTCTTTTGCTACAGCTGTTTGAACTGCTGTCAGAATTTTTCAGTTGAACTGAAACGCATTTCCGCTTGTGTGTACAAATGTGATTTGTATGCAATTGGTACTTTCTCACCCTCGTTAAAGGTTAAGTAAGTGAATCCACATTGACCCGAAATTATTCGAATCACCAAATTTCTTTGACTTACGCGTGTTTGTAAGTGATTTGTTGCTAACATGTTAGCTTGGAGTGAACGCAAAATTTCTGTGTGTTCCTGTGTCCAGTTTTTATTTGAAAAATCAGGTTTGATTAATGCGTAGAGAGGTTTAACCCTTTCTGCATAGTTTAGAATGTATGTTCTACCAAAATTTAGGAATCCCAGTATTGATTGTAAATTTTTTAGCGTTTTTGGAGGTTGGAGCAGCGCACACTTCTCTAGAAAGTTAGCTGCCAAGCTCTTGCCTTCACTTGAAAGCTCATATCCCAAAAATAGGACATTGAGATGGGCAATTCGGGACTTTTTAAAGTTGAACTTGTAGCCCTCAGAGGCGAATCCCAATATAATGGTGCTCACCCTGTTCAAGTGTTTTTCCAAATCATCGTCTGTCAGATAAATATCATCGACATAGGACAATGCCTCGTTGTCATAAATTTGTAGTAACTCCGTTACTCTTGCTGAGAATAACCCGGGCTGTTCTTGAACCCTTGTGGGAGTCGACAAAAGTGACGCTGGGTCCCCATTATGGAGAATGCCGTTAAGTACCTACTTTCAGGTGCTATATTTTGACAAAAGAATCCATTTGAGATGTCTAATGTTGTTTTGTATTTTTTGCGCACAATGTTATTCATTAATGCTGTGCTGTGTGCATTTTGCACTGCAAAAGTTTTAGAACAAGTGTTTAAATGTCTGTAGTCCAAAACTAGACGATATGTATTGTCTGGTTTGGAGACAGGAAACAAAGGATTGTTCATAGATGAGGTGCTAGTTTCAATCACCCCTTGGTATTCAAGTTGATTTAAAATCTCCCTGACCTGTTTTTAGCTTCTTGCTTAATTGGATACTGCCTCTGAGCAGTAGGTTCATGTTTCAGATGTATTTTATGGTGAGGGAGTCCTCATCCCATCCTACATGATTTTTATATAATGCTGGAGCCTGGGCCACTGCCCATTTTCTGGCATATGTATATTTTAAGTGAATTGGAATGTGATTGGAGAAGGCAGGCATAATCATGTCCTCGCCGTGTGGGCACTCCCTGACAAATTGTGGTGGCCAGTCTTTTTCTGCTAGAAGTATGTCATAACCCTTTGATAGTCTTTCCCAAAAAAGTGCTTTAACCTGTCTAGGTTTGTCTCCCTCCATCCGGAGTGTTATTTCATATAACCTTTGTGGAGTACTAACCCTGGTGTCTACAGTCTCTACTGTAATGTACTCATTCAAGTCCACTATCTCCAGAAGTTCCATCAGGTTCTGGCGAGCTATTGTGACTTCTGCTGCACTGTCCAGCATTGTCTGAGCCCATTCTCCGTTCTTGAGTTGCGATCTCATTATTCTCGGCATGTCTTATCTTCAGACCTGCTACTTTCTTTTGGAGAATTGAGGTTTAGCTTTAATTTTTGTTGCGTGCTTGTCGTCTTTCGATTTCACGCGTTCTTCTCTATGTTCTGTTCGTCCTCTTCTTTCCGAAGTCTGTGATGAGACCTGAAAGGGACGAGAGGAACGTGTATCAGTGTCTTGATACCTATCAGGTTTTCTCAAATTATCCCTATTCCTGAGGTTGTACCTCCTTTCAGAGGGCTCCTTTTGAGGAGACCTACCTCGGGATTGAGAACCTTTCTCGTTTGAATTTTGTTTGTTAGATTCCCACTTCTTTTTAGAAGATGTAGGAGTTTGTTTAATTGAGTCCTTTTCAAGACTTTCCGATAGTTTTGGTTTAGCTGGTCTCCCACCCAAACTATCTCTGCCTAATTCTGCATAAGATTGCTCTATAATTCTGGGTAGCTCTGTCTGATGTTCTGTAACATCAAATTCCCTTAGTTTTTGCCGGATCGCCACTGCTGCTGCCTCCCCTTTAATATTAGATAATATTATCGTTGAGACCTGTTCAAAATTTTTCAGTAATTTCATACCCAAATTTAAAGCAGGCTCTGCTCCATATTCGTTTTGAATTTGTTTTAGGACATCTGGTATTACCGCAATTGACGGAATGCCGTGTGTTTTAGTGTAGATGGCAGCAAAGACTGAGCCCCAAGTGGTGCAGTCTTCCAGTTGTGGTGTGATCCCCATTGGTAAACTGATGGTTAGGATTCTGTGTTTCTCATGTGGGCTAGTATTTGGAAATACTGCTTCAATTTGAGTAATTTTTGAGCTATCCAAAATGGGATTTGCTCCCGCTTAGTGGGCATTTTACCCATGACTGCGTATAGAGTCTGTGGTGTAATTTTTAGTGTACTCCCCTGTGGAGGAGTATGATTTGTAATTGTTAATGGTGGTTGGACTGTGAAAGTCCGCATGACATATTGAACCAATTGTCTGTAGATTTTTATTAACTCTGTGAGTTGATTAAGTATTTCCTCGTCTGACATTATTTCGATGTCTGGATGAGGTGTATAGCCGGCTAGAATCGGCCATGTTGCTCCTGGTCTACCTAGTGGACCGAGCCTGGTTATATTTTTATTGTGTTTTAGGGCGCCTTTAAACCAGAGCTGATGCTCCTGGTATGTTAATGGAATCTCAATATCCTCGAAAGGAATGTATTCCTCTGGTGCTTCATCTTCTTTGTAGTAGTGAAACAAGTGTGTTACTGGATTGGATTCAGGAAGAATTACCCATGAATAGAATACCTCTGTCTGAAAGGATTCATGTGCCTCAATCACGAAAACTGCCCTACCTCCTCTCGGAGATAGGCCATGTTTTATAAGTTTTAGAGTAATGGCTCTTCTTAAGTTAGGAGGAATGTCTATGACACCCTCTTCGGCTTCATTTAAACCTGTGTTGTTAAATAACGCTGGTTGGGCTGGATCAGCCGCAGCTCCACCGGTTCCGGCGGGATTGTCCCTGTTTAAGGACATTTTGTTTTATGAAAAATGTAGCACAAGTTTCAAGGAAACAAAGATAAGGTGCACAATATTGTGGAACACTGTATCCTTCAACGTTGAGCAAACCAAACAGCTAATATATAGGGTACTGCCCTATGTAGCCGTGGCGGATACCATCCCTGCCCACTCCAGACGTCTTTTGGAGTATATGGGTAGGGGTCTCTGAGAGAGAAAGAATATATGCACAGCTGAGTTACTCAGTATCTAACGTTGAATTACTGCCTTACCAAACGTTGGGCGCCATGTAGTGTAGCTCCTATTTCCCTTATAGGCTCTGCGCATTGGAATAATATATCCTATAGGTTTGACATAGGACTAAGGTCAGTATGTCCCTATCGAGTATATTAAACTTAATTACTTGTGCCAGCTAGCTCAGAGGCCACTAGAAACTTCTTGACGACAAGAAGGGATTAGTTTCTGGCTGCCGCAAAACATGACCACTGTGTTTCCCTTACAGAATCAGGATGTGTCCCAGAGTCGTAGAAACAATAGATAACCATTTCACTCAGCTCAGTCGTGCATGTTTCAGTTATTCTCAGAGTTACACAGAAATAACCAGACGGGCGTTTCAATAAAGGATTTATTGAACAGTCTTGTTTCTGTTGTAAGTTATATGTGCTGTTACGATCACAAGACAGTATGCGAGATAAATAATGTACAAGGTGAGCAGTAGAAATAAATAATACTGCGTCAGCATTATCTTTTTAGCATATATGTATTTACATAAAATGACACAACCTAAAAATGCGAGTACTCATACGATGCGTTTCTAGCCTAGTTCTACCCAGTGTGCCTAACCTGTCCTAGGTGTAGGGAGAAGTAGAAGTAGGTGCTGTATTCCTGACTAGAGTATACTAAGAGTAAGTTACGCCTAGCATGCCAAGAGTCTATTATGCCAAGAGTCCCTCTAGGTTCTAGTCTGCTCCATACCTGAAGAATGAGAGAGGTAGGAATCTCTATCCGGACTCGAACTCCAACACCCCGCAAGGGAAGTTAGATCACTGGAAGCTGGACTCTCTGCGTGCAGGAAGGGCAGTGTCTTCTCAGTGCGTCTGGCCGGGAATCGGGCTCCTCTGAAGTCGAGGTCTCCTCTGATTTACAGGGGTTTGGGAAGGTATATTTATACCTGGAAATGTTAGCATTGACGTGAGTTGGGTAGCGAAAGACGTCATGAATGAATCCCTTAGGGAATAAGAGGTTCATGCATAATGTATGAGACCTTGAAGAAATCAATAGTCCTGGGCAAGGGAAACTCCCGCCGCCAGAGGGTCTGTTTTTCATGGACTCGTTGAGACGCTAGGGTGGACGGATGTCGGAAGCCATGCCTGTATTTGGTATGCATAGTTTATGCCTAAATAAGGTCTGGGATTCTATGCCTATATAAGGGCAGGTTGGATTGTGCCTATATATGGTCATGATTCTAGAAAGCCCGTTTAAGGACACCCTATGAAGTACACAACAAAAGCTCACGAGCACAAACAGTACAAGCTTATATCTCCCATTCAAATATGAGGGAAGTCCTTTAAAGAGGACGGAATCCCATCACTCACCGAGGTGGCATGCTTCATCATCTGGGATCTCCTCTTGGTTGCAATACCTAGTGCAACCAAGGGCTACAACCCTCACTGTGAGGAGGAGCTCAGGGATGTTTTGTTTGATCAAAGAGAGGGATCAACTAAAATCCGCAAGAAGTGAAACATACAAGGCATTAAGGGTAATGGTTGCAGTGCGTGTAGTGATATGTGAAGTGATCTAAAATTGACTACCAAGAGAGAACAAGAGTTTATTAGGTAACTCTTGGTGTCAAGGATAAAAACAGTGCATGTGCAGTTCAGGAAATAATGACTGCACTAGTCCATAAAACAGGTCTACATGTTTCAGCCATGATGATCAAATTATGATCTTGGCCTTCCTCAGGACCTAGATGTTAATCGCTACTGCAAACTGAAAAAGTGATACAAGTGTCAATAAAGTTATGTATATGTGGTTGGAACAGATACAACCACATATACATATGTGGTCTCGATTTGTAGAGATATCACAAGGATACTGATGTCACCTGTAAAGAAAAAACACTGGCATGAATACAGTGAAAATGTATGATATTAAAGTTTGTGCTGTGTATTGTGCTACACGTCTGCGTCATTGACCATCGTGTGGTACCTATACGTGTACCTCATACCTTAATAGTGTATGTAAATACTGTAACAATGAAAAAGTAAATGCTTACCCGTGGTGTATGGGTGAACACCTCACCTCACCTGGCAACAACTCAGGACGTGAGGCACCACTCTGTTTAAAAAGGAATGACTTATTACAGATATGACTAGCAATGTGCAAAAAACATCATCCACATAGTTTAGCATCAATCTGTACAATCAACCGGAATACTAATTCATTTAGCCAGATCAATAATGGCATCTTGTTAGCAGGTAAGTATAGTCTGCGCAAATGGACATGCAGAGGAGATGACACCGCTATCTTCATATCAAATTTGTCAAATGTTGGTGAGGGCTTGTTCAGATACAAATATGTATTAAAATACTTATATGCCCCATTAGTAGATGTCGCAGCTAAAGTAGAAAGTCAGGGAGAGCAGAAGACTGCTATTCACACACAAGACTCAGTGCATCAGATTAAATTGCCTTGACTGTACTCAAAAGTGCAAAAAATAGACAAGCGAAGGCAACGCTGCCTTCATGTCAAGCCTGTTTAAAAAATGTTTTACACGAATGCTTAGTCATGTTTAAATACGATTTTAGGCCTCGTTTCTAAGTGTCTCAAAAAGAATTGGTAGTTATGGAGACCGCTTGTTAAACAACAAAAAGGAGACTCAATGCTCTCACAACGGCATTCAGAATAGCGTAACGCCTGCCTGAACAGAAATAGTGTACAACAACTCTTAACGAGAACAAGAAAGCAACGTAAATGACAGCGCCTAAAAAGACGCCGTCCTCGCTTAACTCTCCGTCGGTACCCCGGGCCTGACAAGAGCTGTAACCGGAGGTATCCGATCGGGGGGAGAGAGTGCACTTATGTACTATCGGGGCATAATCGCGGGCAGGTGTAGATCCTTGAATGGTCCCTACGTCGCAGAACGATCGCGTCACTGTAAGCATGCAGGAACTACCAAAGCCCTTAGATTCATGGGAACTGTAGTCCAGGAGATAGATGTACAGGCCTCCCGCGTGAAAAACTACAAATGCAGCTATTGAGCATGGGAAATGTAGTTTGCCCAGTTCAGAAGTCTCGTTTGTACTGGTTTATCGTCTCCCAGCAATTGAAATAGACAGGCTTATTTCTTCAGAAGGAAATCTAAGTTGCAAAGATAAAAATAATAATAAAACTGTCAATTAGAAGCAAAGTGAGCAGAAACAGATATGCTCGATCCTGGTGAATATAAATAAACGAAACAATGAAATGTCAGTGTTCAGAGATGGTGTTGCATAGGCTGGAAATGTAGTTGGAAAAGCCATCTTGTAGTTTGTCAATAAACATAATTTTGCACTTAGATATGGATTTTAAACCTTACACAGGGAAACACTGATATAGTGGTGTACAGCCAAGATCAAGGTCTATGTAAAAAAGCATGTACGTAAATCTATACCAGTTACATAGATCTATAGCAGGGTCCAAGGAATTTCATCGTTCAGACCTTCGCTGTCACTCTTAAGTTTAAAAATCCATTTTTGTTCTTTAAGGAACAGAAATTTGCTAATGTCTGTTAAATGAGAAGGAACAAACGGTTGTTCCAACACCGTCCATTTTAGTTCTTCAGCTTTGTGTTTCTGAGTCAGAAAGTGACTAGTAAGTCTCGTTGCTTGTTTGTTGCATCGAATGGTGCTTTTGTGTTCATTTATCCTGAGTTTCACCTTGCGAGTTGTCATTCCTACATACCGCAGCTGGCATGGACAGGTTATTAGGTAAATAACTCTGTCACTGTTGCAGTTAGTGTGTCTCATTTGTACCCACGGTCTCCCAGTTCCTATGTCCACTGATGATGTTTGTTCAGTCTGAGGACATGCCGTGCATGAACCGCAAGGGTAGTGACCCTGGAAGGCTGGCATGTCCCATATTGTATTCAATTTATTTTGTGGCTTGAGTTTGGGTCTTGTGTGGACTAAATTGTCACGGAGATTTGAACTTCTTTTGAAGGAAAATAATGGCAAAGGAATATTCTCTTTTCCCACATTAAGAATCCGCCAGTGTTTCCTCACACTCTTTTGTATCCCATTTGATAGTGTTCTGAAGGTATTAACACACGTGAGTCTCAACATGGGTGGTTTTGGTGCTGGTGGTTCTAACAGAGCTTCGCGATTGTTATTCGAAGCCCGTTTGTATGAACGTCGTAGACACTTAGAAACGAGGCCTAAAATCATATTTAAACATGACTAAGCATTCGTGCAAAAGTTTTTTTAAACAAGCTTGACATGAAGGCAGCGTTGCCTTCGCTTGTCTATTTTTTGCACTTTTGAGTACAGTCAAGACAATTTAATCTGATGCACTGAGTCTTGTGTGTGAATAGCAGTCTTCTGCTCTCCCTGACTTTCTACTTTAGTTGCAACATCTACTAATGGGGCATATAAGTATGTTAATACATATTTGTATCTGAACAAGCCCTCACCAACATTTGACAAATTTTGATATGAAGATAGCGGTGTCATCTCCTCTGCATGTCCATTTGCGCCGACTATACTTACCTGCTAACAAGATGCCACTATTGATCTGGCTAAATGAATTAGTATTCCGGTTGATTGTACAGATTGATGCTAAACTATGTGGATGATGTTTTTTGCAGATTGCTAGTCATATCTGTAATAAGTCATTCCTTTTTAAACAGAGCAGTGCCTCACGTCCTGAGTTGTTGCCAGGTGAGGTGTTCACCCGTACACCACGGGTAAGCATTGACTTTTTCATTGTTACAGTATTTACATACACTATTAAGGTATGAGGTACACGTATAGGTACCACACGATGGTCAATGACCCAGACGTGTAGCACAATACACAGCACAAACTTTAATATCATACATTTTCACTGTATTCATGCCAGTGTTTTTTCTTTACAAGTGACATCAGCATCCTTGTGATATCTCTACAAATCGAGACCACAAGACTGTGTAGGTTGTATCTGTTCCAACCACATATACATAACTTTGACACTTGTATCACTTTTTTCAGTTTGTAGTAGCGATTAACATCTAGGTCCTGAGGAAGGCCAAGATCATAATTTGATCATCATGGCTGAAACATGTAGACCTGTTTTATGGACTAGTGCAGTCATTATTTCCTGAACTGCACATGCACTGTTTTTATCCTTGACACCAAGAGTTACCTAATAAACTCTTGTTCTCTCTTGGTAGTCAATTTTAGATCACTTCACATATCACTACACCCACTGCAACCATTACCCTTAATGCCTTGTATATTTCACTTCTTGCGGATTTTAGTTGATCCCTCTCTTTGATCAAACAAAACATCCCTGAGCTCCTCCCTCACAGTGAGGGGGTGTAGCCCTTGGTTGCACTAGGTATTGCAACCAAGAAGAGATCCCAGATGATGAAGCATGCCACCTCGGTGGGTGATGGGATTCCATGCTCTTTAAAGGACTTCCCTCATTTTTGAATGGGAGATATAAGCTTGTACTTTTTGTGCTCGTGAGCTTTTTTGAGCTCAGATGGACCCGCGGATTTTTTGTCTTGTTAAGATTGTTAGTGGGGAATATATCCGCGCAGGTCTAAAAAAAAAATTCCCTCAGGCCCTCTATATAAAAAGTGTTGTTTTGTTGTTCTTGAGCAGCTGTGGCTGTGGGCCCTTATCTACTGCCCTTCTAACTCTAGAAGTTGTGCGTATAGCTCTATCAATCAATCTGTATTCATCATGACGGAACTAACAGGCCTGACATTTGATGATGATGTACTCCAAGCCATCTTAACCACTCCCAGCATCCTTGATACGTTACAAAACACCACTATTAGTAGCGAGGATGACTGGACTACTTTATTAGGCCTTAAGAAATCACATTCACGTACTGTGATTCATGGGGCAATAATGACAGAGTATCTCCGTGGAAATTGTGCTCCAACTGGCCTAATAGCTACTAATACACCAAGATTGTTTCTCCAAGATAAAGCATTTCTAAAGGATTGGTCGCTCATCGCCTGGCGATGCACACGCGATTGGCTTATTTTGATCATCAGTACTGCCAAGCGTGTGGCGGACACAATCCTTGTTGAAATCCAGACATTAGAAGGACAAATTAAAGCCACCATCACTGCTAACTTATATAAAAGAAATCTAGAAGAGTCGAATAAATCGAATAGAGAATTCAAAGATTCGGTTTTAATGGCGAAGATCGATATATTCAAAAAAGATTTAGCACGATTCTCCCTTGAAAAGGTGTACCCATACACCAGTGATAATTTTACACCACCAGAATTCAATAGAAAGGGTAAACGCTTTAGTTCAAACTATGCCTCCTCTGGCACAGATGGCTCTTCAAGTGACTCTGACTCTTCAAATCAAAGTGTGCAGTCAAATAGAGGTTGAGGACGGAATAACAGATCATATTGGAGGAGAGGCTCCCAAGGCCCACAACAACCACAAAGGTGGCCACCAGCCCCTTGGGGTTTTCCCAATCCACCTTTTCAGCCACAAATGCTGCCTTATCAACCACAACCCCAATTTTTCAATAACCAGCCTTTTTTAGGACCGGGCCGCGGCCGCTCCAGAGAAAGGAAAAGAGGACAGCAGGCGCAAGTTCATTGGAGCCCGCCACCATCACCACGGAGCACGCGCAGCATGAAAAAGGCCTCCCACAAGCAGGGACGAGCACCGAACCAACGACCTAGTGGTTAATCTGAGCACTCGCACTTCAACAAATGACGAGCAAGCAGTGTTGAATAAAGGTTTGGGTTTCGTTCCCACGTATGCGGGCGATCCTTTTCAAACACGATGTGAGCTGGCCCAATTTTTTAGGAAAATCCGGCTCCATTTTTTCTTTAAAGAGAAAGAAAAAGATACCGATAACATCATTACGGATACCTGTTCTGGAAATAGTGGCCTGAAACCGCGATCCACTTTCAACCCGCCTACGCATCTTTTACCAGATCAGGTACTTACTTTTGAGAAGGCAGTCACTGAAGATGTCTCGAAATTATGTGCCACTAAGAATAGATATTTTCACAATTTGCCCTCCAATGAGAGAAAGGCGTTACAGACTTTGGCAAATGATACCTTAATAACAATCAAGCCAGCAGATAAAGGCGGTGCTATAGTCATTATGGATACCTCGTCGTATAGGGCTGAGTGCCTTAGACAACTTACTAACAGACGATCTTATCGTCCACTGAAGATGGACCCCACACCCAGGATTATGAAGGAAATTTTGGACCTGGTAGAAGAAGCCAAAACCGAAGGGTGGATTACCCCCCACGAGGCAAGTTTTCTGACCACATCGCATCCGGTAATGCCGTATTTTTATGCATTGCCAAAAATACACAAAACTCAGAGACCGCCTTCGGGCCGCCCCATAATCTCCGGTATAGGTTCATTGCTAGAGCCTCTATCCACTTTTGGTGATCACTTTTTGAGACCTATAGTGAAGGAGATACCTTCAGGACACCAAAGACATCCTGAGGGTGCTACCCGAGACAGAGTTCGACGTTGGAACTGACTTGTTAGTCTCTTTCGACGTCGAGTCTCTGTACACTTGCATTCCCCAGGATGAGACCCTGGATGCAATACGGCTGCTTCTAGATCAGAGAGATTTGGACACTAACACTCCTGTACATTTTATAATGGAATGTGCAAGGCTGGCCATGAAAGAGAATTTTTTCAAGTTTGAGGATACCATTTACCTCCAAACATCAGGAACATCAATGGGCAGCGTTTTTGCTCCCAGTCTGGCCAACCTTTATGTCCATCTCTTCGAACAAGAGTATGTGCTCACTAATGACAATCCTTTCCATGAACAGATTGTTCTATGGAAAAGATACATTGATGACATCTTTGTCATTTGGCGTGGGGATGTTACCGCCATCTTAGAATTTCAAAGCTGGCTGAACTCACGGAACAATTTCCTTAAATTTACTGTCGAATACAGCAAAGAGACTTTGCCTTTTCTCGACCTTCGTATTTTTCCATCCACTGCTGGTGTAGAGAGTGAACTATATAAGAAACCAATGGCAAGAAACTCATTGTTGGCATTTAATAGTTACCATCCGAAGTCGCTCCGCGACAATTTACCTTACGGTCAATTCCTCCGTATCCGTAGGAATTGCTCTAAGAAGGAGAAATATGAACCATCATGCCAAACTACTGTCACAACAACTTCTAGATAGGAATTATCCCAAAAAACTGATTCGACGTTCATACAAACGGGCTTCGAATAACAATCGCGAAGCTCTGTTAGAACCACCAGCACCAAACCACCCATGTTGAGACTAACGTGTGTTAATACCTTCAGCACACTTTCAAATGGGATACAAAAGAGTGTGAGGAAACACTGGCGGATTCTTAATGTGGGAAAAGAGAATATTCCTTTGCCATTATTTTCCTTCAAAAAAAGTTCAAATCTCCGTGACAATTTAGTCCACACAAGACCCAAACTCAAGCCACAAAATAAATTGAATACACTATGGGACATGCCAGCTGTCCAGGGTCACTACCCTTGCGGTTCATTCATGGCATGTCCTCAGTCTGAACAAACATCATCAGTGGACATAGGAACTGGGAGACCGTGGGTACAAATGAGACACACTAACTGCAACAGTGACATAGTTATTTACCTAATAACCTGTCCATGCCAGCTGCGGTATGTAGGAATGACAACTCGCAAGGTGAAACTCAGGATAAATGAACACAAAAGCACCATTCGATGCAACAAACAAGCAACAAGACTTACTAGTCACTTTTTGACTCAGAAACACAAAGCTGAAGAGCTAAAATGGACGGTGTTGGAAAAACCGTTTGTTCCTTCTTATGTAACAGACATTAGCAAATTTCTGTTCCTTAAAGAACAAAAATGGATTTTTAAACTTAAGAGTGACAGCGAAGGTCTGAACGATGAAATAACAACATCGCGGCACACCGGAGGCCAATTAAAATAATTTATGCTAAGTAGCATGCAGGGGAGAGGCAGTGTACGAGATTGGCTGTTTTTTTTAAAGCGGCCTCTGAAGAAAGAGACAGACTCTCTGAAACGTGTCAGGCCAGGGACTGAATACGGGATGGGAAGTTGCCTGCTTGTTCAATAAAGGTTTGCTGACCTACCTGCAGCGGTGTGCGGCCTCAAGCTTCTGGGCAGTTGGTGATATATGTAATGCGGCAGTTCCAGACCGCAGAGGGAACGCACCACCCACAAACATTGGAAGGGTCCATGAGAGGGGAAACTCCCCTTCTTGTTTGGCGCAGCAGGGAACCTTCACTGAAGCAGGCAGAGTCTCATCCGAGGCTCAATGGAAGACTGCAGAATTTGTCCCAGATTTGCTTTGAAAAACCAGAACCCACTGGAGGGTTTAAAGGTACGAATTGACTGCATATCCCAGCATGCACTGTAAAGAATAACAACATTGCGGCACACCGGAGGCCAATTAAAATAATTTATGCTAAGTAGCATGCAGGGGAGAGGCAGTGTAAGAGATTGGCTGTTTTTTTTAAAGCGGCCTCTGAAGAAAGAGACAGACTCTCTGAAACGCGTCAGGCCAGGGACTGAATACGGGATGGGAAGTTGCCTGCTTGTTCAATAAAGGTTTGCTGACCTACCTGCAGCGGTGTGCGGCCTCAAGCTTCTGGTGATATATATATATATATATATATTCACTGAAAAAACCACAGGTTTCAGGGACGTTATAGTTAGTTGGACATTTCACTCGTACAAAACCAGAGAAATTTGTCCGTTATAGTTAGTTGAGCTAACTATAACTCGAGCCCCCGCAATGCACGGCTGATGACGTCACATATTACATCATTCATGACATGGTCAGTGACATCACTGATGACATCTCAAATGACATCACTGATGACATCATCCAGTGACTGTGTGTTTCTGTAAAGTTTAAATATGTTTTATATATATATATGCCAAGGTGTATTGAAGTATGAGTGGGTGTATGAGTGTCTGAATAGATGATTTAGTAGGTGCGTGACTGACTGTATAAGTGAGTGATTAAACGTGTCTTACTGAATGCATGGGTTAGTGAGTAAACTGTGTAAATGTCTGTATCAGTCTGTCAGTTGGTGTATAAGCGGCTGCATGGGTTGGTGAATAGCTACATGAGTGTCTATATGGGTAATTGATTGGTTTTCTGAGTATCTGTATGGGTGCCTGAGTGTCTGTGTGGGTGGGTGGGGGGTATGTGACTCTGTGCATAGACGTGTGAGTGGGTAATTCACTGGGTGTATGGGTTCAAGAGTGCATCTGTGAAGGGCTGTATGGGTGGGTGAGTGTGTGTATGGGTGTGTTGGTGAGTGACTGGATGTCTCAGTGGTACATGTGTGAGTAACTACATATGTGAAAGGCAGTATATGTGAGTGTTGGTGTATATAAATCACTATATGTGAGAGTGAGTGGTTGTGATAGTGGCTGTATGGATGAGTGTGTGGTTGTATCATTGATTGTATAAGAGAGTGAGTATGCATTAGTATCTGTATGAATAAGTGAGGTGGTGTGTGTATAACTCTATAGGTGAGTAAATGGGAGTGTGATTGATTCTTTGCTTGATTGACTAGGTGTGTGAGTAACTCTATAGATGAGTGGCGGTGTGTGAGTGTCTCTATAGGTGTATGAGTGTATATGATAGTGCTGTATTGATGAGTGACTGCATGTATGAGTGACTGTATGGGTGAATGAGTGGATGTGTGTGTAGACCTAGGAATCAGTGAGTGGGTATGTAGTAACTGGTATTGGTGTGTCTATGGTTTCGAAAATGGTAGTCTGTATTTTAGAGTGCGTGTATCAAAGGTTATATTAGACTGTGAGGAGGTGCATCAGATTATCATGTGGATGAAGTCATCAGTGATGTCATTTGAGATGTCATCTGTGATGTCATCAGTGATGTCACTGACCATGTCATGAATGATGTAATATGTGACGTCATCAGCAGTGCATTGCGGGGGCGCGAGTTATAGTTAGCTCAACTAACTATAACGGCCGAATTTCTCTGGTTTTGTACGAGTGAAATGTCCAACTAACTATAACGTCCCTGAAACTTGTGGTTTTTTCAGTGAATTTCTAAGGTTTTTTAAATGATAATTTCTAACTATAACGTCCCTGAAACCTATGGTTTTTTCAGTGAATTTCAAAGGTTTTTTAAATGATAATTTCTAACTATAACGTACCTGAAACCTATGGTTTTTTCAGTGAATTGCAAAGGTTTTTTAAATGATAATTTCTAACTATGCCTACAGAGGTAGGACATGTGCAGAAAGAGGAAGAAAGGCGCAGAAAGAAGCAAGAGAAATGCAGAACGAGGCAACAGAAGTCCAGAAAGACGAAGAAAAGTGCAGAAAGAAGCAAGAGATATGCAGAAAGAACCAAAAGAGGCCTTGTTGCAAAGTCATCCTGTGCCCCCAACTTTTTGCTGACTGGTACTGGTGGTAACTGACTCTGACTAACCAGGCCCGGAGCCAGTGCTATGCTGAAAGACACTTAGAATTCAGTGAAAACACCTACATACACTAGGGTACACTATTGGTTGGGGTACCCCTGTGATTGGCATGACGTCCCCTGTAAGTCCCTAGTACATAATAGGGCAGGGGGATTAAAACTACCTCTAACTCAGAGGTGCAGAAAGACGCAAGAGATGTGCAGAACGAAGCAACAGAGGTGCCTAAAGAGGCAAGAGAGGTGCAGAAAGAGGCAAGAGAATTGCTGAAAGAAGCAACAGAGCTGTAAAAAGAAGCAAGAGAAGTGCAGAAGGAGGCAAGTGAGGTGCAAAAAGAAGCTAGAGCAGCGCAGAAAGAACCAACAGAGGTGCAAAAAGAGGCAAGAGGGGTGCAGAAAAAGGTAGGAGAGGTGCACAAAGAGGCAAGAGAGGTATAGAAAGAGGCAGGAGGGGTGAAGAAAGAAGGAAGAGAAGTGCAGAAAGAAGCAACAGAGGTGCTGAAAGAGGCCCGAACAGTGCAGAAAGAGCAAGAGAAGTGCAGAAAAAAAGCAACAGATGTACAGAAGGAGGCAAGAGAGGTGCAGTAACAGAAGGATAGGTGCAGAAAGAGGGAACAGGGGTGCAGAAAGAGGCAAGAGGGGTGCAGATAGACAAAAGAGGGGTGCAGAAAGAGGCAAGAGGGGTGCAGAAAGAAGCAAGAGCAGTGCAGAAAGAAGCAACAGAGGTGCAAAAAGAGGCAAGAGAACTGCAGTATGAACCAACAGAGGTGCAGAAGGAGGCACGAGGGGTGCAGAAAGAAGGAAGAGAAGTGAAGAAAGAAGCAACAGAGGTGCTGAAAGACGCACGAAGGGTGCAGAAAGAGGCAAGAGAAGTGCAGAAAGAAGCAACAGAGGTACAGAAAGAGGCAAGAGTGGTGCAGAAAGTGGGAAGAGAGGTGTCGAAAGAGGCAAGAGAGTTGCACAAAGAGGGAAGAGGGGTGCAGAAAGAGGCAACAGGGGTGCAGAAAGAAGCAAGTGAGGTGCGGAAAGAGGCAAGAGAGGTGCAGAAAGAAGCAAGTGAAGTGCAGAAAGAGGCAACAGAGGTGCAGAAAGACGCAAGAGAGGTGCAGAAACAAGCAAGAGAAGTGCAGAAAGAGGCAAGAGAATTGCTGAAAGAAGCAACAGAGGTTTAGAAATAACCTAGAGAAGTGCAAAAAGAGGCAAGTGAGGTGCAGAAAGAAGCAAGAGCAGTGCAGAAAGAACCAACAGAGGTGCAAAAAGAGGCAAGAGGGGTGCAGAAAGAGGTAGGAGAGGTGCACAAAGAGGCAAGAGAGGTACAGAAAGAGGCAGTAGGGGTGCAGAAAGAAGGAAGAGAACTGCAGAAAGAGGCAAGAGAATTGCTGAAAGAACCAACAGAGGTTTAGAAATAACCAAGAGAAGTGCAGAAAGAGGCAAGTAGGGTGCAGAAAGAAGCAAGAGCAGTGCAGAAAGAACCAACAGAGGTGTAGAAAGAGGCAACAGAGTTGCACAAAGAGGGAAGAGGGGTGCACAAAGAGGCATGAGAGGTACAGAAAGAGGCAGCAAGGGGGCAGAAAGAAGGAAGAGAAGTGCAGAAAGAAGTAACAGTGGTGCTGAAGGAGGTGCAAAGGGTGCAGAAAGAGCAAGAGAAGTGCAGAAAGAGGCAACAGAGGTACAGAAAGAGGCAAGAGGGGTGCAGAAACAGGCAGGAAAGGTGCAGAAAGAGGGAAAAGGGGTGCAGATAGATTCAAGAGAGGTGCAGAAAGAGAAAAGAGGGGTGCAGAAAGAGGCAAGAGATCTGCAGAAAAAAGCAACAGAGGTGCTGAAAGAGGCAAGTGAGGTGCAGAAAGGGGCAAGAGATCTGCAGGAAAAAGCAATAGAAGTGCTGAAAGAGGCAAGTGAGGTGCAGAAAGAAGCAAGAGAGGTACAGAAAGAGGCAATAGAAGTGCAGAAAGAAGCAACAGAGGTGCAGAAAGAGGTAAAAGGGGTGCAGAAAGAGGCAAGAAAAGTGCAGAAAGAGGCAACAGAGGTACAGAAAGAGGCAAGAGAGGTGCAGAAACAGGCAGGAAAGGTGCAGAAAGAGGGAACAGGGGTGCAGAAAGAGGCAAGACAGGTGCAGAAAGAGAAAAGAGGGGTGCAGAAAGAGGCAAGAGATCTGCAGAAAAAAACAACAGAGGAGCTGAAAGAGGCAAAAGTGGTGCAGAAAGAGGGAAGAGAGGTGTAGAAAGAGGCAAGAGAGTTGTACAAAGAGGGAAGAGGGGTGCGGAAAGAGGCAGGAGGGGTGCAGAAAGAAGCAAGTGAAGTGCAGAACAAAGCAAAAGAGGCGCAGAAAGAACCAACAGAGGTGGAAAAAGAGGCAAGAGGGGTGCAGAAAGGGGTAGGAGAGGTGCACAAAGAGGCAAGAGGGGTACAGAAAGAGGCAGGAGGGGTGCAGAAAAAGGAAGAGAACTGCAGAAAGAAGCAACAGAGGTGCTGAAAGAGGCACGAAGGGTGCAGAAAGAGACAAGACAGGTGAAGAAAGAAGGAAAAGAAGTACAGAAAGAGGCAGGAGTGGTGCAGAAAGAGGAAAGAGAGGTGTAGAAAGAGGCAAGAGAGTTGCACAAAGACGGAAGAGGGGTGCAGAGACAGGCAAAAGGGGTGCAGAAAGAAGCAAGTGAGGTGCACAAAGAGGCAAGAGAGGTGCAGAAAGAAGCAAGAGTGTTACAGAAAGAGGCAAGTGAAGTGCAGAAGGAGGCAAGAGAACTGCAGAAAGAGGCAATAGAGGTGCAGAAAGAAGCAAGATAAGTGCAGAAAGAAGCAACAGAAGTGCAGAAAGAGGGAAGAGGGGTGGAGAGAGAGGCAAGACAGGTGCAGAAAGAAACAAAAGAAGTGCAGAAAGAAGGAACAGAGGTGCAGAAAAGAGGCAAAAAGGGTGCAGAAACACGTAAAGAGGGGTACAGAAAAAGGCAAGAGAGGTACAGAAAGAGGGAAGAAGGGTGCAGAAAGAGGCAACAGACATGCAGAAAGAGGGAAGAGAGGTGCAGAAAGTAGAAGAGATTTGCAGAAAGAGGCAAGAGAAGTGCAGAAAAAGAAAGAAATGTGCAGAAAGAAGCAACAGAAATGCAGAAAGAGGCAAGAGAGGCTCAGAAGGAAGCAAGAGTGGCTTGCACACCATTAGTACCAATTTAACACCCACATTTAGCAATAAGTAACAGGTGACCATTCTAGGTTTGCAAAGGGCCTTCCACCACGCTGTAACACTTGTCACTGCATTTTTGGTAACGTTTGAGCCGTTTGAGCTAGAAACTGCTTTTTTTGTTCAAATCTGCAGATTAGGGAGCAGATGATGAATTATGTGGCTAATGCGGAAAATGTATATTTGTGCGAAAGTCGGTGCAGCCAAACAGTCGCATAATTCCAGTGGCCCTGCTCATACCTCTGACTAGGTCCAGAAGTGCTCCTCAGTGATTCCTTCTTTTTTTGTCTCATTGAGTTCATAGTTGAGCTTCTATGGAAACGAGGAAGACTAAACCTGATATTACCACTCCACAACACAGACTACCATAACACATAATTACTCTCCATAACACATAATCCCACTCTACATAATTCCTATAAAATAAATACCACATACTTTCTATCCACATAATTTCACTGCACAATTTACCACATAATTCCACTCACATACAACGTACATCCACTCCACTTCGAAAAACATTAAAAAACTTTTACATTTACATTGCCAATAGCTCTAACTCTCGCAAATGCGAAACCTATAACATTGCAAACACTTCTTTAACTAGTAGTCGCGTTTGCAGAGTGGTGGAGAAAAGGGTGCTGGCCCTCCGACCAGCGCTCAGGAATCCCGCTGTGAGGACTTACAGGAGGTACCAGGAGGGCTTAGTGGCCTCCAAAGTCCCTCAGGAGTAAATTGGACTTCTTCCCCCATCCCGTACTCTGCCAGGAGGTGCGTTTGCAGAGTGGTGGAGAAAGGGGGCATGGCCTCCGAAGACGTCTTAGCAATCCCACTGTGTGGGACTTACTGGAGGCAACAAGAGGGGTAGTTGGCCCCCAAGGACATCCTTGGGGGCCAACTACTCCTCCTATTACCTCCAGTAAGTCCCACACAGCAGGACTGCTAAGTTGTCATAGCAGGCCACGCCCCCTTTCCCCACCACTCTGCAAACGCACTTCCTGGCATGCTCTTGGATGGGGATTAAAGTCCCCTTCGCTGCTGGGGTTCCTTAGGGGCCAACTAGCAAACCTGTTACCTCCTGTATGTCCCAGATAGTCGGATTGCTGATAGTTGGACACAGGCCACGCCCCCTTTCTCCACCACTCTGCAAACGCCCCTCCTGACACGTTCTAAATTGGGGGATTAAGTCCCCTTGAGTACTGAGGGTCCCTGGGGGTCAACTAGCCCACCTGTTACCTCCAGTAAGCCCCATATAGCTAGATTGCTGAGTGTGCTCAAAGGCCACGTCCCCTTTTTAGACGACTCTGCAAACGTGACTCGTGGCGCACTGCTGCTCAGGGGATGAAGTCCACTTGTGTCCTGAGGTCCTCAGGACAAGAGAGGACCTCATCGCTCCACCAGCAGTGCGCCAAGAGGCGCGTTTGCAGAGTGGTGTAAAAAGGGGCGTGGCCTCGGACCACCTCTCAGCAATCCAGCTGTGTGGCGCTTACTGAAGGTACCTGGTGGTCTAGTTGGCCCCCAGGGACCCCCAGTATTCAAGGGGAATTAATTCCCCAACTTACAACGTGTTAGCGGGAGCGTTTGCACAGTGGTGCAGGGAGGGGGCGGGGCCTCCGGCGAGATGCCGGCTTTTTTTTCCTATTGTTTTTTTAGAAGGGGGGCTGTGTGGCCCCCCCTTCTTTTAGCATTTTTGTGGCCCTGGGGACCCCATCCCCCAGGGCCTGACCCATTTTTTATTTTAAAAAAAAGAAAAAAAACGGAAGGGGGCTGCGCGGCCCCCTTCCCGAGGCCAATTTCAGCCCCGGGGACCCCACCCCCTGGGGCATGGCCTCCTTTTTTTAAAATGTATTTATAGGGAAGGGGTCGCGTGGCCCCCCTTCCCTGGACCACTTTTGGCCCTGGGGACCCCATCCCCCGGGGCATGGCCTTTTTAAAAAACAAATATTTAATGGGAAGGGGGCCGCGTGGCCCCCCTTCCCTAGGCCACCATCCCCCAGGTCCGGCCCTTTGCGTTGGGGACCATGGGGGGAGCCCCAATGCCGACACGGTCCCGCTTCTCCCCGCCTCCTGCGGGAGCCGGCATTGCTTTTGAGCAAGGGGAGCTGCTGACATGCAGCTCCCCTTGCTCAAAAGCAATCCTGCTTTGCTTCATTGAAGCAAGAGCAGGTTTTCCTGCTCTCGCTTCAACGAAGCAAAGCACAGTTTGATATGACAGGGCGGGAGCCATGCTCCCGCCCTGTCATAGCAAACAGCAATGTCCCGGGGGTGGGCACCCCGGGACATTGCAGGAGCCGGCCCTGGTGGGTGGCGGTCCTCAGGGCCATCAAGGGCTCCTGGAGGGGGACCGCGCGGCCCCCCTCCCATCATTTTCAAAGCCCCGGGGAGGTGGTGGTCCCCGGGGGGCCGCATTCAAATAATTAGTGCCCCGGGGAGGTGGTGGTGTACGGGGCAGTGTGGGAGGGGGCAGGAGCCCCCCCACACTTTAATTTGTTTAATTAAGCCCCAGGGAGGTGGCGGTCCCTGGGGCTTGGGGGGGCCCGTGAGGCCCCTTGCAGATAATTAAACAGTGCCCCAGGGAGGTGGTGGTCCCCGGGGCAGTGTGGGGTGGCAGGAGCCCCCCATACGTTTATGAAAGAAAGCCCCGGGGAGGTGGCGTACCCCGGGGCTGCGGGGGGCCGCAGGCCCCCCGCATATTATTAAAGAAAGCCCCAGGGAGGTGCCGGTCCCCGGGGCTGCGGGCGCACCCGCGGGTCCCCGCAAATTAATTTGGCATTTCCCCGGGACCTGGCCCACCCGGGGGCTTTAAGAAACGAAGCGCGGAGCCCGCGTTCGTTTCTAGGCCTTTGGGCCGAACTCGCGCACCCAGCGCGACTCAGGCGTTTTAAAAAATATTTAAAAAAAATTTTGGGCCCTGAGCAGGCCTAGGGGGTCAGGGTGTTTCTACCCTGCGCCCTTTTCTTCATTTTTCACTTTTTTCCCCCTTTTTCTTGTGACTCGGTTCCCGAGTCACAAGATGGCTGCCAACACTTCCTGGTTTGGAGTGTTGGCAGCCAATCAGAGTGAAGCTCGTGCCCGGGAGGGTTTGCGACTCCTGCTCGGTGCTCAGATATCGATATTTTTCTTTTTTTAATTTCTCAGGAACTACTGAACGGATTTACACCATTTAAAAAAAGGTCTCTTTCTGAACCAAGGGCTATCTTTTTGCCAAATTTGGTGTAATTCCGTTCAGCAGTTCGGGCTGTAACCTGTTTCAAAATTCCTATGGAAATTAACATGGGGAAAACGCATTTTGGGACCCCCCTTTTTTCTCGGCCCCCGCTTGACGAATCACCCCGAAACTTTCAAGACAGGAGCTGACCGGAGCAGGCCATTAGTTTAGAAAATTTCGCGAAGATTCGTCAAACGGCGCCTAAGATATTTGCAAGAGAAAAAACGCTTTTTGAATAGAAACAAGGTCCTAACTATAACTACCTACTGGCGACAGCCAGTAGGTAATATATATATATATATATCCAAAACGAAAGTCCAATAAGGCGCACACTCGGAATAAAGGTTTGCTCGTGCAGAGTTTAATTACTCAATTGCAACGCGTTTCGACAGTAACACTGTCTTGATCACACAACGAGTGGTTACTAGGAAGTGCATTACATAGAGGTGAGGTAACACAGAGAAAGGACTTCTAGCACATAGTACATCAGATCACGGGTTAAGGTGGCGGCCATTTCTGAACATGTCAGTATAACATTAGTAAACCACAAAGTGCATGGATAGATGAAATAACACAATGCCTGGATCTTGTAAAGTAAGCCATTGCAACTGAACATGGCCTACTACTGCGGTGCAACACCTTAGAAACATGCATATGATGTCAATGGCATCGAGTATGTTCCCTAATTATATACAAATATATACAATAACAATGCCAGAATGATATAGAGACATGTTTCCGCTATAAATCAAATTGTAGCCCCATGGGGATGTCAACAGCGAAAAGCGTGAGACGCGTGAGTTTAAACCAGGCCCCTATACAATGACGGCAAATGATCGCGGCCACGTCAACACCAATAGGTGTAGGGGCAGACTTGAAAGAGGGGATAGGACACCGTGTGGATGCATCTGTATATTGTGTAAACGCCAAGTGGCTGAATATAGCACCGCACAACATGTGCCACGCAATACACTGTAAGTGTAACGTAATAGTCCTCGCCAAGTGGCAGAATATAACAACCTACGAGTCACCTAACCCATGCATGCTGAAAGAATGGGCTGACAATTCTGCCACCAGTTCTAAGAACATGCTATGCATATTGATCAAATATGCACGGGAAGACAGGGATGCAATCCTAAAAGAAATCACAACAATTGAGGATTAACTAAAACAAAGTGATGATCAGGAAACTATTTGGAAATTCAAAGAGGATCTGAAAGGAAGACTATCACAACACAAAGACGATATAGAACAACGCAAGCAAAGGAAGCTACATCGTGGCTGTGTTGATTACGAAAATGGATGCATTTTAACGTACAGCCATAAATACTACTATCTGTACAACATCCAATCAACACGAGCAGAACTAACCCTGCCAACTAACACCCAACAGGATCCCCCGTCCACTGCAGCAACCTGTGACTCGGACACTGATGTCTCAGTCAACACAGCAAGTACATCATCAGAAATCGAAATTATAACTAAGCCGGCAACTTTTTGGGACGAGTACCGGATGCTGAGGAGGGGACGGCAAACGGGAAGAACAACTTCTGTACCAACTCCCCTAACGAGAGGACGGGGACAACACGGCAGGGGAAGAGGAAGAGGCAGGGGCGCAGCAAACAAAGGAGAAGCAGACGGAAACAAAGGATCCAAAAAGGCAAAAGACACAGAGCCCATGGGAAACAAACGGGGAGGCTCCAAGAGGAAATAACTATGGATAGCAAAATGGTAAACAAAACCATCATCAATCTTATGACCCACCCCTTTCCCTTTTTGAAAAGAGAACATTATGTTTAGGGCTTACTTTCTGCCCCACTGAGATGTTTAACTATTCGGAAATACGAATCAACATTTTTAAGTTCATCAGAAAGCTCAAGCTTACCAAATGGCACAGCCTCAAAGAAAGCAGACCCCTTGCAGAACGTACTGGTGATCAGGATAGTCTCCCATTCTCCAACCTCACTATTGGTGATGTGGATACTTTGCTGGCTATGCATGAATTAGAATCTATCCCAGAGGAGGATACCAGTGATATGCCTGTCACCAACAGTGACCTTGATGTTATCACGAATAGAGCGGCCTGTACCAATTTCAAACCACGCTCTGTGTTCTTTCCGAGTTTACCACAGGATGGAATTGACACCTTTCATGAAGTTGTTACTAAAGCATTGTTAAAACAAAAACACTGCAGTACATCAAGCAATACTCAAACATACAATTTGTCTAGGAGACAAAGGAACATCATCACATCCCTATCCAAAGATAAAGAGATTGTGATCCGCCCTGCAGATAAAGGCGGTAACATTGTGCTATGAGCAGACAGATGTACATTGCGGAAGCACGCAGACAGCTTGATGATCAAAGGTTTTACTGCCTGTGCAAAACCACTACTTACAATGAGAGCATTACCACCACGTGGGAGAAGCTTACAGAATGGCAGCGGTCGGGTATTATTACTTGGGAGGAATAGTGTTTCTTAAAGAGAGACTATCCCAAGCTGCCGATTCTGTACCTCCTCCCCAAAGTACACAAGAATCCTGTGGTCCCTCCAGGCAGACCCATCGTGTCATCACAAGGGAGTGTGTTTGAAAACATTTCGAAATATGTGGACCATTTTTTGAGAGATTATGTAATTACTTTACGCTCCCATGTCAAAGACACGAAAGATTTCTTGTGTAAATTGGAAGGTACAATTTGGGATGATCGGTATATTCTGATCACTCTTGATGTAAACTCTCTTTACACGATCATTGAACATAATCAGGGTCTCAAAGCATGCTCCCACTTTCTGAGTAACAAACATATAGGATACTTAGAACACACGAGTATGCTTATTGAAATGATGAATCTGTGCTTGAAAAATAACATCTTTATGTTTAACGGGGATCTGTACAAACAAACACTATGCACAGCAATGGGCACATGCTTTGCCCCTAGTTTAGCAAATCTCTTCCTGGGCATGTGGGAGGAGGAAATACGCAAAGAGGCATTACTTCGCCAGGACTTTGAGAAAGTGGTATTGTGGCTGCGATTTGTTCATTATTTGGAAAGGGAGTGAACAGGAAGCCGCCAACTTTATCGAGAAATTGAACACCAACCCTTATAACATAATACTCAGCCACAATATGAGTAGGGAATGCATTGAGTTCCTTGATGTGAGGATTGAAGTACGACAGGGCAGTCTAGTGACTAGTCTGTATCGCAAGGACACCGCAGGTAACAGTCTTCTTCATGCCCGCAGCAGCCTCCTGGAGGCTCTCAAATGGAGCATTCCATATGGGGAACTGCTGAGCGCACGAAGAAACTGTAGCACTGTTGAGGCCTACCAAATTGAAGAGAAAATCATGATCTCTAGATTTAGAGAGCGAGGTTATCCGGAATGGGTACTTAATCGAGCTGTCAAAAAGATGAGCAATATCACTAGACAGCAAACCCTTGAAACTCAAACCAAAGAAACGAATACCACTGACACAAGGGTCATTATGACCTTCAATGGGACATCACGGCAAATACATAAAATCCTGGCTGACAACTGGAATATCTTAAAGAGTGACCCCATAGTAGGCCCCACCATCAGTGACAGACCCATGATCACGTACAGAAAAGGCAGAAGTTTCCGTGACACTCTTGTGCACGGTGACACAACTGAATCCCGCCATGTGAATACACATAACCTCACCGGCTTTTTCCCGTGCGGGCATTGCAAGGCCTGCCGGCATAGCCACATGGTCAAGGAATTTAATATACCAGGGTTTAGCAAAAAGAGAAGCATCACACAATTTTTGACATGCAGCTCCAGCTTCGTCATATACGTTCTGGAATGCCCGTGCAGGATGAGATATGTGGGGAGTACCACCTTGATAGTCAAAAAGAGGATACTAGAACATCTCAGGGCCATAACCAATCTGGAAACCCACTACCCAATAGCCAGGCATTTCCACGAGCACCATCAGTCCAATAACTCCCTATTGCGTTTCTTTGCCATCGAACAGATACGCATTGGCCCCAGAGGCGGCAACAGGGTACTAGCATTACGCAAAAAAGAATCCAAATGGATACTTGAGCTCGAGACCAAATTCCCGGGGGGACACAATTTAGACAAGGAACTAGCAACTCACTTATATGTGGACTAGTGGCCACTGTGCAGGGGGCCAGACTATCTAAATCAAATACAGGCATGAAAGTGATTACCGTCACTATGGGCATTTGAAAAAGGCTGGAATAACCGAAACGCGTCATGCTGACTGACCGAAATGGCATGTTTTAACATACAGAGTGGAATAAATGCTGTTTTTAACCCTGTGAGTGCTCCGATTGTTCCTGGAGGAAGGGACTGTTGTTTGGTAATATGTATATATTTAAGTAGGCTGATCTTCTTTCAAGCCGATGAGAAGTTCGCTCTGGTGAGAGCATTACGGATCAGCCCCCTGCGACGAGGAAATACCGATCTGCAGTGTGGCGGGTGATTTTCAAGAGTCGGAGAACTCATGGGATCGCCGAGTACACGCAGTAAGTGTTTGAACATCATTTCGCAGGTAGGGAGGTGCTGTGTGTGCCGATACGGACTGTAGCAGTAAAATATACAGTCCTGCAATACAAAGGTATATCAGAATTTGGTGCAATGTCTGATGACGCGCTACGGGAACGGGAGATGGCGGCAGAAGAATTATTCCTGAATTTGCCTAAAGTTCCACAAGGTGGCAGCAGTAACAAGACTAAGGATAGCAGCTCCAGCAATGATGTGAAAAGCCTAATCAGAGCGCTGGAGAAAAACAGCAAAAGCGAGTTAACAAAATGGTGGGAGATCAAGTCCCTCGAAAAGTACCATGAAGTGGGTAGAATTCCTAGGGGACTGCGCATTATGTTGGCGCCAAGTTACGATAGCCCGAACCCCCTTCTCCTCAAAGAATGGGCAGACAGCAATTTAGAAGCGTCTATGCGCCTGGTATACCTGCTAATCAAATACGCACGAATTGAGAGAGAAAAGAATATGGAGGAAATAACACGGATCAACAGTGAGCTGTGTAAACCTGAACACCAAAGTAGCAAGGAGTTTATTGAGAAAAGTATAAAGGACATGAAAGATCGCCTGAAAAAACAAGAGGATGTCATAAAAACCCGGAAGGCATTTAAATTTGCCCGGGATAAAAACGACTACGAACTGGGGCAAATATTTACGTTTGCGCGTAAGTTTGATAAATTACGCAAACAAAAAGGCACCATTTCAAACAAAGCACCGGGAACCGCAAGACCAGTCAATGCAATGGGAAGCAATTCCAGTATTTCCACTTCTGACGCCAGCCTAATACCAAGCGAAACAGAATCTGAGGATGGGGGTTCAGGAGCAGAACAGGGCGATATAGGCCAACTAACCCCAGGGGAAGAAATTGATTTTTTAATAAAAGAACGTATGCAGTCGTTACGACCCCGCAATCGAAATGCCTCAACAAACAAAGGAGGAACGCAAGAAGGCGACAACGAAGAAAATGCCTCAGGAACAAGAGGACGGAGGCAACAGAATCAGTGCTGGAAGAAACACCAGTAGCTGATGACAATACCATCATAAATCTTACTGACATCCAACTTAACCAGGCAGAGAAACAACTCCTTGCTTTAGGCCTTTCCTTTTGCCCGGAAAGCAACTTTGGCTACTGCAATACACGTATCGATGTATATAAATTTATCAGGAAGATCAAATTAAGGAAATATTTTACTATCAAAAATCACCTGGAAGAAGCAAAAAAATAAAAAGAAGGATGCACTAAGAACTTAACTCCCAGCATGGGGCTTCAAGTAACTGATATGTCCCTCATTCAAACCTTGCACACACTTAGTGATGCAATTGACAACACCAACGATACATCTACAAGCACACAGGAGGTTGCAGATGCAGAAGGCATCAACATTGCCAAGTCAGGGAACAGTCCCTTCAAGCCAGTCTCTACTTTTGTTCCCACTATCCCCCGCAATACGATAGATATCTTCCACAATCGCATCACTGAGGAATTGAAAAAATGACAACGTAAAACTCAAGCATCACGGACTCCCCCCAAGTATCATACAAGGAAATACTTTGATCTGATGAACAAATTAAGCAACAACAACACCATTGTTATTAATAAATCGGACAAGGGGGAATGTCGTTATGTGGAACAAACAGGATTACATCAAAGAGGCATATAGACATTTAAACGATCCAGCTTGTTATTGTAAATCCAACATGGCACAAGCCAAGAAGGTACAGAAGAACTATAAAGATGAACTGACTATGTGGAGAAGGGAGGGATTAATTTCTAAAAATGAATTTATGTTCCTAAACAATGATCATCCTGTGTTACCCAATATATACTTAATTCCCAAGGTACATAAGAATTAATTCCCTGTGCCTGGCAGACCTATAATTTCAGCTAATAAAAGTACCTTTGAGAATACATCAAAATACGTTGATTTTTACCTCCAAGACTTTGTGGTCAATCTCCCAACATATATTAAGGACACCACGGATTTCTTATTCCAACTAAGTCAACAAGCGTGGTCTGAAGAATATCTACTACTTACCATGGACATAACAGCCCTTTATACCAGTATAGCGCACTCAGATGGACTTAAAGCTGTTGAATACTACTTAGGAAAAAGAGCCATTGAAATGTACTGCCATAGTCAAATGCTTTTAAAAATGATACATTGGTGTCTGTTTAACAATCTTTTTATGTTTGACAGTACAGTATTCCAGCAACTGCGTGGGGTTGCGATGGGGGCATGCTTCTCCCCCAGCTACGCCTGTCTCCATGTGGGCTGGTGGGAGGAGCATGTCCTCATGACGCAGTATTCCCATGAGTGGTCATCCCATGTAATCAAATGGTGGCGCTATATTGACGATATTTTTGTCATATGGAGGGGGACCAAAGAGCAAGCCGAAAAATTTGTCGATATGATTAATGTTAACAATCTTAAACTGCAATTTACTGCCCATATTGATGCGACTATTGCCAATTTCTTGGATATTACAGTATATGTGAAACAGGGCAAACTGGAGATGTGCCTATTTAGAAAATCTACGGCAGAGAACACAGTCCAGCATGCTGGCAGTTTCCATCCGCAGCACACAATCACTAGCATTCCGTATGGCGAGTTCCTTCGTATTCACAGGGCATGTAGTACATCAGAGGCCCGTGAACACCACCAAGGGGAAGCAAAGAAGAGACTTATAGCCAGGGGGTATAACATCAAGAAACTTGACATAGCCATGAAGAAAGCCAACAAGAAAAATCGATTAGACCTACTTAGTCCTAAGCGGCACGAAGAGAGGGAAGTTGAGGCTACAGCCAGCAGCCAGATAGACGAAAGCGCAGAAATCAGACTGATTACTACATTTAGTAAGCAGGCGAAAGCTATTAGAGCCATGGTAAACAAGCAATGGCCCATTATCCTTACGGATGCCACGCTTAAAAATGTCCTTCCCAACAAGCCGATCATCATTTTCCGCAAAGCCCATGCCATGAGAAATGACTTAGTGAAGAACAGTCCAGAAACCATTGGCAAAGGCAGCTGGCTCACTCCGAGAAAGGGCTTTTTCAAGTGCAGCTCTTGCAGAGCCTGCAAATTTGGCATAAATACCACCACATACAAAACCGCTTTTTCAGAAAAACCTATTGAAGTACGAGAGCATTACACATGCAGAACAGACCATGCGGTCTATGTTCTACGATGTAGCTGGGACCTGTTGTACATCGGTAGCACAAAATTGCAAGTGCATGTTCGTATTTTACAACATCTACGGGCAATTGTTAATAACGACCTTGCATACCCTGTCGCAAGACATTTTAAAGCTATCCATGGTAATAACCTTAACTGTTTGCAATATTTTGTAATAGATGCAGTGCAGCCCAATAAACGGGGAGGTAACCGAGAAAAGAGGTTACGCCAACTCGAAACTAGATACATCATCGAGTTGGATACGAAGTCCCCATCAGGTCTCAATATCGGGGACGATCTGCACAATTTTTGTAATCATGGTACCAGGATTACCAGTTGGGTTTTGCTACTAACACAGCTGCTATACAATTTCTTTTTTTTACTTAGGCAGTGTGATGATGATCGCAGTTAAGATAGGAGGTTTCTGTTTGACCCTATCTGCTATCCAGAAATTTCAGTAATTGTAATTTTAGAGTTATAGCCACTGTGTAACACAAGGACATAACCAATGGCTAGTCCTAGGGGGCTCCCTGGGTATAGGTAGTGACGTAGGGGATGAACATAATTATATTAGTATTTGCACTATGTAGTTTAATCAATTCATCTAGACTTACCTAAGAGCCAATTTGTCCTATAACTAGCTGCCGCTAGCTTATCTATGTAAAGGAATTTGGTTTTAACTTATCTTTATACACTTTTTGCACAATATATCTTCCCTTTGCACTTAACACGCTTCAGCACTTTATAGGCACTGGCACTATGGCATATCATCATCATTAGTATGTAGGTATAAAAAAAAACCTTTGTCAGTACCCACAATTTCCTAAGTTATATAGAGGCGCATATATAGATACTATTGTATATAAAGTATTGTGGTGTATGAACATACCTATTGGATAGATAGCCAAGTCAGCACATGTTCTTATATATGAAGATGTGTTGGCATGATATCTTATATTGAAACAGCAGTAAGCATTTGGCTTTTTCTATTTATTTTTTGATGTGAAGCTGAACATCAAATTGCACTATGCACTTTATGCATATGTGCTAGACACAAGCTGCTGGTACTGCTTTCACATGTTTAATTACATATCGTTTGGATGATGGGACAGTATAACAATGTGCTATACACAGATATATTTTTAACCTGTTTTATATGATCTTAATATTTGACAGAACTGTATGCACTATGCACTTTATAAATGAATATCTGTGTTACTATAAAAGATTTTAGGATGCATTATGCATGTTAGTATCCCACGATATGTTTTATATACATTCCAAGACTGTTCTCTTTTATGATGTACAATTATATGTTTCAGAAATGAATTATTAATTATATTTAATATATATGTTCTATGCTACCTACGTGATATGCTTATACTAAGGCCTCATTATCGATATGTAATAGTATTTTCACTATGGTTGTCAGTGCCGATTCACGTCACCGGAAGCTTCCCTTTACCTTTAAATTTCCGTTCCTGATTAGCGCTAGTCATGTGATCAAGGCCACCGTCTGTGGCCGAAACGCGTCAGAGACAGCACCGATGAAATAAACTTGAGAATATTTGGCACCAGCTATATACGTTGTCCGTGTCCACGTTTTGTGCGGGACTGCACAAGGGATTGCTTTGCTTCAATATATATATATATATATATATATATATATATATATATATATATATTCACTGAAAAAACCATAGGTTTTAGGGACGTTATAGTTAGTTGGACATTTCACTCGTACAAAACCAGAGAAATTCGGACTGTTATAGTTAGTAGAGATAACTATAGCTCGCGCCCCCGCAATGCACTGCTGATGACGTCACATATTACATCATTCATGACATGGTCAGTGACATCACTGATGACATCACTGATGACATCTCAAATGACATCACTGATTACATCATCCAGTGACTGTGTGTTTCTGTAAAGTTTAAATATGTTTTATATATATATCCATCATCTCCTTGTGTTTGCTTTGTTCGCCCTAAGTTGGCAGGGTATGCCCAGACGTGGGTCCCTTGCTCACTTTGCCACTGGATTCAAGTTAGCCTGGCTGATGAAGGGTGTTACCCAGAAACCGGTCCCAGGATGCTTGTTTCCGGTTCAGGGAAGACCTGGCTTGGCAGTTCGGGCTGGACTGCTCCCATGAGGCACAGGGTCAAGACTGATTTGCATATAGCTGGGTCTGAACTGAGGTGGCGAAGTGAGCTAAAGAATGATGATGGATTCAACCCAGATCTGTGACTGGGAGTGAGTGTCTGAAAAGTTTCAGCGCTCCGTCCATCATCTCCTTGTGTTTGCTTTGTTTGCCCTAAGTTGGCAGGGTATGCCCAGACGTGGGTCCCTTGCTCACTCAGGACACAAGAGGACCTCATCACCCCACCAGCAGTGCACCAGAAGCTGCATTTGCAGAGTGGTGTAAAAAGGGGCGTGGCCTCAGACCACCTCTCTGCAATGCAGCTCTGTGGCGCTTACTGGAGGTACCTGGTGGGCTAGTTGGCCCCCAGGGACCCTCAGGATTGAAGGGGACTTAATCCCCAAAGTTACAAGGCGCCAGGGGGTGCGTTTGCACACTTGTAATATCAGGCCCCGCCTCCTCCCTGCACCACTGTGCAAACGCGCCCCCTGGCGCGTTGTAACTTGGGGGATTAAGTCCTCTTCAATCCTGAGACTCCCTGGGGGCCAACTAGCCCACCAGGTTCCTCCAGTAAGCGCCACAGAGCTGCGTTGCAGAGAGGTGTAAAAAGGGGCGTGGCCTCGGACCACCTCTCTGCAACGCAGCTCTGTGGCGCTTACTGGAGGTACCTGGTGGGCTAGTTGGCCCCCAGGGACCCTCAGGATTGAAGGGGACTTAATCCCCCAAGTTACAACGCGCCAGGGGGCGCGTTTGCACACTTGCCATATGAAGCCCCGCCCCCTCCCTGCACCACTGTGCAAACGTGCCCCCTGGCGGGTTTTAAGTTGGGGGATTAATTCCCCTTCAATCCTGAGGGTCCCTGGGGGCCAACTAGCCCACCAGGTACCTCCAGTAAGCGCCACAGAGCTGCGTTGCAGAGAGGTGTAAAAAGGGGCGTGGCCTCAGACCACCTCTCTGCAACGCAGCTCTGTGGCGCATACTGGAGGTACCTGGCGGGCTAGTTGGCCCCCAGGGACCCCCAGTATTCAAGGGGAATTAATTCCCCAACTTACAACGCGCCCCAGGGTGCGTTTGCAGAGTGCTGCAGGGAGGGGGCGGGGCCTCCGGCGCGATGCTGGCTTTTTTTTCCCAGAAGGGGTGCTGTGTGGCCCCACTTCTTTTCGCACTTTTGGGGCCCTGGGGACCCCATCCCCCAGGGCCTGACCCCTATTGTTTAATTTTTTTTTTTAAATTAACGGAAGGGGGTACGTGCCCCCCCCCTCCCTGAGGCCAATTTCGGCCCCGGGGACCCCATCCCCCGGGGCATGGCCATATACAAATATATATTTTTTAAATATTTTCAAAGGAGAGGGGCTGCGTGGCCCCCCTCCTGAGGCCTCTGTTAGCCCCGGGGATACCATCCCCGGGGCTCTGCCTTGTTTCTTTTTTCTTTTTCTTTTATTGGGGAGGGGGCCGCGTGGCCCTCCTCCCGAGCCACCTCTAGCCCGGGGACCCCATCCCCCGGGGCCTGGCCATCGTTGGGGACCGTGGGGAGCCCCAATTCCCCCACGGTCCCGCCGGCTCCCCGCCTCCTGCCGGAGCCGGCATTAGCTTTCCACACGGGGAGCTGCTGACATGCAGCTCCCCGTGTGGAGCAGTCTGCTTTGGATTTTGGAAGCGAGAGCAGGTTACCTGCTCTCGCTTCCAAAATCAAGGGGAAGTTTGCTATGACAGGGCGGGAGCCGCACGGCTCCGGCCTGTCATACAAACAGCTGTGTCCCGGGGTGGGCACCCGGGACACTGCAGTAGCCGGCCCTGGGGGGTGGCGGTCCCAAGGGCCATCAAGGGCTCCCTTTATTTACATAGCCCCGGGGAGGTGGTGGTCCCCGGGGCGTATGGGGGGGCTCGAGCCCCCCCACACAGGTTTAATATTTTTTTTAAAACAAGCCCCGGGGGGCGGCGGGGGGGCGTGTGCCCCGCGAATATTTAAGAGAAGCCCCGGGGGTGGCGGGCCCCGGGGCTTGGGGGGGCCTTGGAGGCCCACCCACACATTAATAAAAAAGATGCCCCGGGGAGGTGGCGGTCCCCGGGGCTGCGGGAGGGCCGCGTGCCCTCCCGCATATTATTAACATAGCCCCGGGGAGGTGGCGGTCCCCGGGGCTGCGGGGACCCCCGCAATTATAAATTATAAATTGGGCAATGCCTCCGGGACCTGGCCCACCCGGGGGCCTCATTTAAATGAAGCGCGGGAGCCCGCGCTTAATTTTTTTTTATTATTTCGGCGGGATTCGCGAACCCAGCGCGAATTCTGCCGAAATTATAAAAATTCCTTTTTTGGCCCTGGGGGTCCTTGTGGGACCCCCTGAGCAGGCCTGGGGGGGTCAGGGTGTTTCTACCCTGCCCCCTTTTCTTGTTTCTCACCTTTGTTTCACTGTTTTCTTGTGACTCGGTTCTACAGAGTCACAAGATGGCTGCCAACACTTCCTGGTTTGGAGTGTTGGCAGCCAATCACAGTGAAGCTCGTGATCGGGAGGGTTCGCGGAATCCACCCCGTCCCTAGATATCCAAACTTTTATTTTTGAATTTCTCAGCAACTACAGAACGGATTTACACAATTTAAAAAAAAGGTCGCTTTCTGAACCAAGCACTACCTTTTTGCCAAATATGGTGTAATTCTGTTCAGCAGTTCGGGCTGTAGCCTTAGCTAAAGTTTCCTATGGAAAAATGATTATCCACCTTTTATTTTTTGAATTTCTCAGGAACTACTGAACGGATTTACATCATTTAACAAAAAGGACTCTTTCTGAACCAAGGGCTACCTTTTTGCCAAATTTGGTGCAATTCCGTTCAGCAGTTCGGGCTGTAGCCGTGTCTAAAGTTTCCTATGGAAAATAACATGGGGAAAACGGGTTTTGGGACCCCCCTTTTTTCTCGGCCCCCGCTTGGCGAATCACCCCGGAACTTTCAAGACAGGAGCTGACCGGAGCTGATCACTAGTTTTGAAAATTTCGCGAAGATTCGTCAAACGGCACCAAAGTTATTGGGAAAACAAAAAACGCTTTTCCTATGGAAACTAGGTCCTAACTATAACTACCTACTGGCAACCGCCAGTAGGTAATATATATATACATATATATATATCCAAATGAAAACTGCTCACACAGTGAAGACTCCACTCGCGATGTTCAATATGCCTTTATTGTTAGACAGGCAGCAGCAGACACAGGTACGGGCTCCCAGCGCAGATTCTGCCATATGCCACACGCGTTTCTGGATAACTCCCTTGTTCACTGGCTGGCTTCTGGTGAACAACAGCTATAGGATTACCATCGCACCTGCGAGTGTTTATTTGTAGTCCCGCCCCCATGGGCGTGTGCAACAGTGCACTCTGGATCTTGAAGTTTTTACATACCATAGTGGTGTTGCTGTTAATGTTCCTCCATATTTATTAAAACCGCTGTTTTTGGACGTACCTGGCATGCTGCTCGATTCATGCCTCACCCAACAGGCAACATCGCTCCTCATATGTGCTTGAAATTGAAAGCGCAAGGACCCGCTCAACTGCAGTGGGGTGTCTTCGTGGCCGAGAGCGGGCCACATAATATCCAAATGAAAACTGCTCACACAGTGAAGACTCCACTCGCGATGTTCAATATGCCTTTATTGTTAGACAGGCAGCAGCAGACACAGGTACGGGCTCCCAGCGCAGATTCTGCCATATGCCACACGCGTTTCTGGATAACTCCCTTGTTCACTGGCTGGCTTCTGGTGAACAACAGCTATAGGATTACCATCGCACCTGCGAGTGTTTATTTGTAGTCCTGCCCCCATGGGCGTGTGCAACAGTGCACTCTGGATCTTGAAGTTTTTACATACCATAGTGGTGTCGCTGTTAATGTTCCTCCATATTTATTAAAACCGCTGTTTTTGGACGTACCTGGCATGCTGCTCGATTCATGCCTCACCCAACAGGCAACATCGCACCTATATATATATACATACACACACACACGCACAGGTATATGTGTATCTATGTTTATACAATTTAAATATAGCCCTGCTATATACAATAATGCAAGATGTAGATTATATGTTTGTGAATCTTATTATGAGATACTAATGCTTCCCTTTTCACTGTATGTTTTGGGTATGGCTGTAGGTTATTCCTGGTAGGTATATTTTTATATATATATCCTAGTCCATAGGCTCACTTCACCCTTTCGGGGTCATATACTATGATCATACTATTGGCTTTTGTCTTCTGACACAGTATTAATCTGCTAACCTTAGGGCTCGGTTTTTCCGTGCTTGAAGGGTTATTTTTACTTATATTGCCTTTGGTCCTAGCCACAGTTTTTGTAAAGAGCCCCATGCTCCTTCTCATCTAATTCCTATGCACGTCTGGTCTCTTGTTAATTACGATCGGCTGGTTCTCTCGGATACCTTTTGTAGGATTAGTTTGCAGACCCTCCTCCGGGTGAAATATAGCTATGGCATTTAATTCAAACGTTAAGGAATCTGTGGCTAGATGTCTCTATCAGATGAACAATTTACTTACCTTCGGTAACGCATTATCTGGTTGAAACATAGTCTAGCCGCATATTCCTTAACGCTCTACCCATCCTCCCCGCTTTGCGAATGATCTGTAGTGTAAGAGGTATTTCCTTTTACAACGCTGGTTTATACATCAGTGGTCAGTGCTTCGCTTGGATTTGTGCTTCGACGAACCATTTGGTCTTTCCTTACAGACTTTGTCTAGGTATTAACATACCATTCATTACCACTTCCTAATTATTGATTCAAAGATACATAGATATTTTTGGGCACACTGTTTCCACAGCCAATTTCTATAGTGGCTCCGCGTTTTGACACAGAAGGTTCCACAGAAAAAACGGATGACCGCGCGCCGGAGGGTCTTATATGACTCCGCTGACATCACAACCGGTGTCGATGGCATTACGGAGTTGTATGATGCCGTCCCCCGATGCGCAGAGGGACTGTGGAAAAATTTCCGGATCCAGACTGGCGCCTGGGGAGAATCCAAAAGTTAAGGAATCTGCAGCTAGACTATGTCTCTAACAGAAAATACGTTATTGAAGGTAAGTAACTTGTTCATTCGGGTCATCTTCCTCACTCACTCTGCCCTGGTCCTCATGGTCAGTGGACTCATCAGTAGGCTAGGCCAGCTCGTACTCTGCCAACAGCTTCTGAAGCGTTACAATAGTAGGGTAGGAGCCAGTTAATATTTTGTACCCTTTGCAGAGGGTCCTTAGCTGCTTAAAGGTAAGCTGCAGATAAGGGGTAAGGCCAAGCTCCTTAGCCACAACCCCTGCAAGATCCATTATCACACTAACGGGAACTTTTTGGAGCTAGAAAAAATCCTAACACAAGTTTTCTTAGTCCTAACTATAGTAAGTTTTTAAATCGTAAACAGTTTTAAACTTCAGGGACTTAACCAAGGCCATAACAGTTAATTTTAGAAATTTTGAAAAAATTAACCAATTAAAAAAATACAACTTAACTAAAGGCAATTATTGGATTTACTTGTGTAGTCACTTATTGACCAAGTTGTATCAGCAAACGCAAAGTCGTAGACCCCACCGCTGATCCATCAATGTAGGAAGCTGGCTCTGTATATAGTGTACTGAAACGAAGCACACTGCAGAGAGCCCATTGGGTCCCCAATTAGTTTACAGAGGCTAAAGCAGATAATACTAACACTCTTTTGTGGTAGTGTGGGCGAGCAGTAAGACTTATCAGAGGGTAGTGCTAGGCATTTGTTGTACTCACAGAGGTAATACATAAGAAACACACTCAAAGAATAAATCCGAGACCAATTTACAAAAATAACACTTCTTTTTGTATATATTTTAAACTCAAGAACTTAGTTTCCAGGTAAGTACATATTTTGATAAAAACTATGCACAGGTAAGTAAAGCGTTTAAACCTGTACGCTTTTACGCACAATGCAATGCTATGGGCAGAAAAGTCAAAGACGCATAGAAGGTAGGTACAGTTGGTTTCAGGGGTTCACCTTCTGAAATCGGAATAGTACTGGGCCAAGGTTCAAAGTGCTACCAGCAGTTCTTCTGGAACCGCCCGGGTTCTGCCGGTAGCAGGCTGCTGGTGGGGCTGGTAGCTGGAGCTATGGAGAAGGGGGGCACCTGAAAAAAGGCTGCACAGGGGGACTGGCAAGTCCAAGGGCTCCCAAGTGGGGGCTCAGGTTTCTAGAGGTCTTGGGGCATGGGGGCTCAGCCGGTTCGTTGGGACCTAGGCCGGGGGGCTCGGGAGCAGAGTGGTTTGGTCGGCTGGGCTGGTGCGCAAAGATTCACCTCCCAGTGAGGGACAAACAGCTGGATGAGGAGAAATCAAGGCAGCTGGGCCACTCTCGAAGTGAGTCTCAGTGATGCTGACGTACCTTGATGGCTGCTTGGTCCTGGTGCAGTGAGAGTCTGGTCTGGACACTGACAGTCGGTGTTTGGTGCAGGGTGTCCAGTACCCTGGGAGTTGGTGCTGCATGGCTCCGGTTGGTCCTGATGTCTTCGCACTCGGTGGGGATCTGACCTTCCAGAACACGAGTACCTTCTTTTGGTCGTCTGCGGCATTGGCCGGGCCGGGGAGGTGCAAGGCGGTGGACCATACTGTGCTAGTCGGTGCCTACGGACTACAGGAGAGTAGCTCCTCTACTCCTAGGGAGACTTTTGGTGTTTGTTGAAGTGGGCACAGGCTACTTAAGGCTTTGGTAGTTCTCCAGCTCGCAGCACAAATTACACTGTCACGATTGTCGAGACAGGGCTGAGGACGGCAGGGTTTCGCGCCAAAGTCCAAAGTCCTGCTGCAGTTCTCGCAGGCAGGGACTCTTCTTCATCCTTCTTCTGTTGATCTGTCGAATTTGAGTTCTTGGGTTCAGAGGTGCCACCTAAATATTCAATTTTGGGGTGTTTACGGGGAGTGACAGGTAGTAGCCAATGAGCTACCTACCTTAGAGCGTCTACACCCTCTATATGACCACTTCCTTTGGGAAGTGGGCACAACCCTGACCCTAGAAGGCTAATTCCTTCCAAAAACAATATGGAGGAATCTGAAAAGTAGGGTCCACATCAGCTGGCCCGCCCTAGGGGTGGAGCTCGCTGAATGTGGGCACACCTCCTAATTTAACTAATTTTGCCGCCTGTCATGCTGCCAAAAAGTGGGGTCAAGACAGGGGGGTGGGCACCTGCACTATCTTTAGAGGCCCGAGGTCGCATAACAAAGGCGGCAGGGCCTTTGAAGCTTCCCGCCCTGGTATGGCCATCCTGCGTGGAGGAGGTGTGAACACCTCGCCCATAGCAGGCTTTGTTCCTGTCCTCTGACAACGAAGGCTGTTACCTCAGGAGGTCAGAAACCTGTCTATAGTGGCTGGCTGATTGAGAGCAGTCAGTCAACACACTAGTAGACGTTAGGTTTTCAAGGGCACCTCTAAGGTGCCCTCTGTGTGCATTTATTAATAAATCCAGCACTGGCATCAGTGTGGGTTTATTAAGACAAGGTGTTTGGTACCAAACACCTTTAGGTACAGTGAAGCAATCATGTAGCTGGGGAACTCGTAATGACGAGTGTCCAGCCCATGTACTTGTTTTTTGGCTTCCCTCTTGCACTGACAAAATCTAAGGGTGAACTTAGATATCACCGGGACATACCCACTCTTGCAGATATGCCCTCACATGGGTATGGTGCACCCTGACTTAGGCCTGGAGGCCTGCCATAGGGGTGACTTTCCTATGCCCATTGTAGTGCTGGCAGGCATGGCACACAGGGATGTGTGCCATGTCGACTCTTTGGTTTTCTCAGCACCAAGACACGTAGGCTGCAATGGCAGTTTGCATGGACTTGGTGAGGGGTTCCTTACAGTGGCACAATCTGTGCTGCAGCCCCTAGGGACCCTCTTTAGGTCCAATGCCCTAGGTACCAGAGGTACCACTTACTAGGGGCTTACAAGGAATCCATTCCATTCAAGTTTATTATGATATGGAACTCCTACGGAGGTCTACAAAATTACACACTACAAATAAAACAAGAAATGCATTTCCTTCAATAAATAAATAGTTCTTCCTTTGTACGAGGCTGCCTCCTTAAAATCTATTATCATACATACTATACAGAATGCGGGGGAGAATAAAACAGTCATGTAAAACAACAAAGTGCAAAGTACAACATGCAGGGAGCGAAATGGAACAAAGCATTTCTAAAAAGCAAGAGTAAAAATATAAGGACACATATACAGCCAAATAAAAAATAATCAAAATATTAGAACATAAGAAATTACATTAAAATTTCCTAGTAAACAGCCAAGAAAGTTTTTAAAAATTGATAAATCCTATGGCAAACCATTTCATTTGGTGGGGACAAGACAAATGAGCAGGCCTCATGGGCGGAATGAATGTTAAATTTGATGTATGAAGGTCTTAGGAAAATACGCCTAGCCTTTTGCAACTCGGGAAACACAAATAACACATGATTAAAATCTTGAACTTGTAAACAACACATTTTGCAAATTCTCTCCTCTTTAGGTATTTTATCCCAAATACCAGTAATTTCTCTTAAGGGCAACAAATAGAGTCTCAACAAGAGCATCAGACTTCTAATCCCATGGGGTAGGTTCCAAGTTAAATAGGGCTGTGGTTTGATCCGCAGTGTGCTCCCACAAACCACCAACTCATTGCGCGACTTGGGCTTTCTTAAAGCAATATCTCTGGCCAAACTAATGGAGGTCACAGACTTCTTTATAAACAGCTTCAATACAGACTTTATAAACAGAAACAATGGTTCCTGTGGACAGATGTAGTTAATAGATAATAACAATCAAAGGCTCAATGGCAATAAAAAGGGGTTAAGAGGATGTCAAAGAGAGATATAACACTATTTACTGCAAGATGTTTATAAGTTCAAAAGTTTATATATACAATTTCAATTCAAGATCAGGTGCATAGTGTCCCCAGTGAACATGAAACCTACATAATAATTTGTGACAAGTCAATCAGTGTGGGGCCTTCCTGAGATAATGGGCCATTTCAAATGTGGGAGCGGCGTTGCATGCACTTTTACTTTTGATACAGATATCTTTGAACATCCTAATGTTAAACAAAATCTCAACTTTTTCTCTAACTGTAACACAAGAAATGTTGTCTATTGTATATGGTGCCCTTGTCTTTTACCATACATTGGCCAAACCTCGCTACCCATTAAAGCACGCATTGGACAACATCGAAGCAGGATAAGATGTTCAGTACTCACTGCCCCACTGGTCTCTCATTTCAACGAAAAGTGCCACACAGCAGATGAACTAAAATAGCAAGTCATTGATAAAGCGACCACACCGGAAAGAGGTGGTGACATCTCACAAATTTTGCAAAGACTTGAATGTCAGTGGATAGAAAGAACTAACTCTATCGCTCAAGGATTAAATACAGCGGAGGAATGGCGTGGATTTGTTGCCACTTTATCAAACTAACCAATACGTACTGAGGTCCACAGTGGTTTCTTAGATACTGCCAAACAACAACAATTGGACAATTTATATGTACATAATTAATTATGCACGGGTATGAATTGAGAGTTACAATTTGCATGTACGTCATATGATCTTGTATGTTGCTCTTCTGCCCATATACTGTGTAATATATGACCTCGTTGATATGTACTTCATACATGTGTTTTGTATATGTACCACTTATGCAACTATAATTATCCGGGGTGACAGCATATAGCAGGACACTCACACGAGGTATTTCTATGGTAGCCATGCTGTATAGACATCATACTAATCCACGTGAGTCCGCTGTTGTCCAAGTAGCCACCTGCCCATCTGCCGACACACCGCAGCAATTCAATGTATCTGACACGTTGCTGCCCATTACACAAATTCCTTAGGGCGTGACAATATACAACCTTATTTCCCCTTTTTAGATGTGGATATTTCACTCGCACGAATCCATTCTGAATGCCCCTCATACAGAACTATCCCCCTGATTACTCTGTGGCCATTACTATTCCGCATCTGGGCCAACGTGCTTACACCACTTATTCTTGGAATGTATCAATCCCAGGAGACACATTTGATCTCTCGGGAAAGGACGCAGAGAGTTCTAATGAAGATAGAAAACATCCTAAATAGTTCTCATATTTTTTTATTTTATTTTTACTTTGATTTAATTCTTCGATTTTTCCCTCTAATTCATAATCGAAATTGGTATCTTTTCATTACACTCTGCACCTTTGTGCGTCTTCATTGTATTCCACCTCCACTGATGGGAAAGGCGACGCACCGATCACAGAACGTTCGGGATATGACCGGGAGCTATCCCCAGTAATGTCTGGCACGTTTCCCACTCTCGGCGGTGAACATCTCCACTGCACTTAAGAACCGCTGCTGGAGCCGTCTCCTTGTTAGTCAACAAGTGGAGACGGACTCGCGGAGTTCTCCCTTTCACCGACGCCGACACACGCGGCCTTCTTCGTTCATTCCTGATATAAAATCTCTACGGGTAAGCGCCACCTGCAGCTTTTGCTAATATGTTGAGCCATGCATTCAGCATATACAATCAATCAATCAGGGGTTTGTTAAAGCGCGACTACTCACCCGTAAGGGTCTCAAGGCGCTAGGGGTGGGGGGTGGGGGGGTGCAGGTTGTATTCCATCAAGGATGGGGTCTGTCGAAGAGCCAGGTTTTGAGGTTTCTTGCGAAGATGGGGAGCGATGTTGTCTGTCTGAGGTGGAGCGGAAGGGCGTTTCATGCTTTGGCCGCGAGGAAGGAGAAGGAGCGGCCTCCCGATCTGGTCTTTCTGGTGCGGGGGACTACGGCGTAGGAGAGCTGGGCTGATCGTAGGGTCCTTTGGGGTGCGTGGAATTTGAGTCGGCTGTTCAGGTATGCTGGTCCGGTGCCGTGGAGGGCCTTGTGTGCGTGGGTGAGCATCTTGAAGGTGATTCTCGCCTCGACGGGGAGCCAGTGGAGTGTGCGCAGGTGCTGGGAGATGTGGCAGTGTTTTGGCAGGTTGAGGACCAGTCTTGCGGCGGCGTTCTGGATGTTCTGTAGCTTGCGGGTGAGGTTTTTGTTTATTCCGGCGTAGAGTGCGTTGCCGTAGTCGAGTATACAAGCACTTACACATGCTCTTTCCCCCATGTGTGTACATATAGAGGAAATCCTATCCACACGCACAGTCGTGCCTGTAACGCCCATTGAACCACTATTACTGACGGCACTTAAGCTGACGCCTGTGGCTTCAAGTTATTCGTGATGAGTCACATCGTGAACCTCATGGGTAAGAGCATACAGCATTTAATAATTACCTCCAGTCACAGTTATCGCCTACCACAAGTACTGAACCTTGTTTCTCCTTCTCTAAGTGGAACGCTCTATCTTTGTAGTGTGCCATGACGTGCTCATACACTGATGCAGAAATTTAATCACAGCACACGAACAACTGTCAGTTTCTTCCCCTCACTGGGGTAAGTCTTTCCTGGTATTCCTGGTATATCATTGTTCCTCCAGCCTTGCGCAATTCTTAGTACTAATTTTTTCCTTATTTTTTCCTTCTCTCGCCAGTTCCCGGCTGGGTTCCCTGTGAGTACCAACCCCCACCCCCTTTTTTTCATCTTAACTTCCTTGGTTTACACTCGTCTCACCTTGACAGTATATTCCCAAATTCAGGTACTACCACCAGTCCATGATCAGCTTATAGCCAATTTATTGATTTCCCAGGCCCATACTGATACGATCTATCGTTTTTTCAGATGTCCCTACATTGCTAGGTCCTGAAGAGACCCCTCATTGTTGGCAGGGTCGAAACGTCGTCGACAATTTCAAAGTGAACCATTCATCAGCCTTTGTCACTGTATTAGAAGGCTGTATCCGTTTACTAATTATGTTTTAGTCAACTTTGTAAATATAGAAACCGTCTTTTTATGTCACTACTTGTCACAAATTATTATGTAGGTTTCATGTTCACTGGGGACACTATGCACCTGATCTTGAATTGAAATTGTATATATAAACTTTTGAACTTATAAACATCTTGCAGTAAATAGTGTTATATCTCTCTTTGACATCCTCTTAACCCTTTTTATTGCCTTTGATTGTTATTATCTTTTAACTACATCTGTCCACAGGAACCATTGTTTCTGTTTATATAGTATGTACCCTGGTTCCGTGTGAATAGGGTGTCCCTTGTCTCCCACACACATCAATACAGACTTTGGCATGGGGGAGTCAGCGTTCCAGCTGAGCCTAAATGAATCATTTGCTCGCTCAAAGGACCTAAAAAATGTCGATTGTTCTTTCAGCTTAACAAAAATGTCCACTCTCAAGGCAGCCCTAAGTGTACTCTCTTCCCCCCAAAGGAGGTAATTACCCCACTTCAAAATCGCTGCCAAGGATAATATATATGAGGAGAGTAAGCCGAATTCAAGATGTAAAGCATGGGTGGCGGCCAGAGAGTTTAGGTTACAGATTTGGCTTCTGCCTTATCGATTCTGTCTCTGAAGGAAGATTTATTTAAATACAACTTTCACTTGGGGAATTTCAGTATCATTTTGTGGACTGAATCCATTATGTTTTGTCCTAACCCTAGCACTTCAGGCAGTACGGAACGCTTTTGGCTAAAGTTACAGACCGCGTATTTTTTATTTTTGGGAGGAGTTTTATATAGCGCGAGCCAGACCCAAAGGTATCAGAGCATTTTACATGAGCACCAGTTGCGTTACAGACGGATACGTTCATTTTGTTAGGCACAGGGAGATTAAGTGATTTGCCCAGAATCACAGGATGTTGAGCGTCACTGCCGAGACTCGAACCCAGTTCGCCAGCTTTTGAGGTCGATCGCTCTAGCCGTTAGGCCACATCCTCTCCCCAATAGCCTGGATGCAGTATTGATTGTTTGGCAGATAACTGCCACAAAACAACAATTAATACCCTGTGCCGCAAAATCCTAATTTTTGTGCCATGCAATGTGCTGTTTTACACAGCGATATCATGGAGGGTCTGGCTACTGTGCATTCTTCCTGAATTGGGACTCACATTATAGCGTGCAGCTTCTGCCATTCACCGACGACTGACATGTAAACATTCTTGCAGAAAAGGCACCAGCAGATGTTTGAGGTTTTCATTATGTCTATAAACAGTAGCAATAATTATGATGGGACTTGCAATATTATTTGCCATTTTGCCCTATACAATGTCTACTGGGCGCAATCTCTCTCTTTCATCACTGTGTGCATGTGTGTGTTTGTGTGTGTTGAACACTTGTATTCAGTGTCATCTTAGGGATTTGGGGAGCCCCGGGCAAGACATATTTTGGGGGCCTCTGTACAAAACAAATTTTGGATTTTATTACCCAATAAAAATCATGCCTGCTTGATGCCAAAATTCTAAATTATATGTCAAACTTTAACATGATCACACGAAAACAGTTAAAATATGTGTTACTCGCGACCCCAAAAATTCTTAAAATGACATGGATGAAGAGACAGAGTCAGAGACAGAGGTAGGGAGAGAGGTTTAGATCGACAAATAAAATAGAGATCAAAGAGAGAAAGTTCACTTTCCCAGGGGGCCCCTTGGAAGATGGACGCCCCTAGGCAATTGTCCTCTTTGCCCATGCCTTAAAACGTTACTGCTTGTATTGCTGATGCCACACTGCACTTCTGAGCATAAGAAAGGTTGTGCTGTGTGGAAATGTACAATTGCATTAGCGTAACCATAAGTTTCTTCAGCCATGTTTTCTTGCTCACGCTAACATTGTTACCAGGAAGTGCCCATTTCTGAAGTTGAGCTGTTCTCCCTTTTATCTCTCATGGCAAGAAAACAAAGACCAGCTTGCTGAGCAGAAATGTTTGTATATTATTGTTACTGTTTGAAGGTCGCCTTGTGAGCTCAGACTAGACGCCTGCTTGTATTTCTTTAAAGAATTAATCACATGCCCTTATTGAAACTTAAGAGAACTCATGTATAAATGTGTGTTTTGCTATCACTCCAGGAGCTTGCTCCATACACCCATACCAAGGGAAACTCTGCCCCGTTGACTCGCACATAGTATTAATTTTTGTTTTGTTAATGAGCCCTTTTTTTCTTGGACAGGCAAGATTATTTTTTCTTTAACAGCAGTGGCATCAGTTGCATGCATTTCAGGGATTCTTGTGCTGATACAAACTTTACTATATATTTATTTGTTTTGCCGCGCGCTGGATTGTAATGGATGACCACTTCATAACCTAGAAGAGTGCTAATAGTTCCTGAAAACACCAAAACTCTTCCTGGGCAATGGGAAAGTTAACAACATTACAGGATCTGGAATCTCAAACCAAGGTATCCAATCTTGTCTTCGAGGGGGGGGTTGAGTTGTACTTCTATATGTACTCCTTTGGAGGTACCAGGGGGTTAGATTCCCAATGTTTTAATGATGGGGAGGCGACCCTTCATCTGAGACTAGTTATCGTTCTTTCTGATATAATGTCAGATTTGATTGATTTTGCCTATCTGGGAACAGGGCGTTCCAGATTTGGTCTACCAACACCAATATTGTCCTATCTCTGTGGGAACTACGGTTGATTCTGGTTTGTGAGGGTTGTTGGCCTGACAAGACCGTAGGATTCTAAAGGGCATGTAATTGATGAATAATGACTGAATGTATTATGGAAATAGTCTGCTTGTTTGACTTAAGACTGTGCACAAAAGTCTGAACTTAATTCTCGGTGCCACCTAAAGCCAGAGCAAGTTCTAAAAGACTTTAGCTTGAGACATCATCTGGCTGCTTGGTTTTGAAGTCTCTCAAGTTTCCACAAACTCTTTTTTCAAGGCACCAGCACAGAAAACGTTGCAGTAAGCAAGTCACGATAGAACTAAGCTTAATTAGTTTAATGCTATTTGATAGCTGAAGCATTTTTTGCTCACTGTGCGGAGGGCCTCATTTAGGGTTGGGTGGATGGAGTAAAGGCAGACTGGGTGGCAGAGAACTTTACGTCAGTTGCCTTTCGCCTGCCTGCAAAATTTAGAGATGTCCACCAACCCCATGGACATTTCCATACATTGTCAGGAACCATCATCATGGCGATTTCTGTCAATGTAGGAACATTTTGACAGACGGCTCCGTCAGACATGACATCTGGCCTTCAATTTTTTCAAAGTTTTTATTCAAAAACAAACTTCTAAAGTGGGAGTTTGTTTTTGAAAAAGAAAAAACTAATGACCCTCCCACACCATAGGAGTTTCCTCCCATGATGTGGGATCATTTTTTTTTTTTTTTTATTGTTCTTCACTGCCAAGATACACCTGGCAGTAACGGGCAACTAAAAAAAAGTCATCCGACTGTCAACTCTGAATAGGGCAGACAGTCGGGTGGTTTTCTTCCAATGGCCCTTACTCCATTGGGCTGTCAGGAGGAAGTTTTATACTGACAGAGTGAATTTTACTCTGTCGCCATAAAACTTGAGGTCTGCCTGACTCAAAACCAGGCAGATATACCTTGACTTTGGCAGACAGGGTACTCTGTTGCTGCTGCCCCAAAGGCAAATCAATACTGAAACTGCTCCTCATTGGAACAGTCCATCCTGAACCTTGGCCATCTCACCCAATCACCGTACAGCCCACTGCTTTTTTAGTTGGGGAATTTTTGATTTACACTCCTCGAATCTCACTTACTAAGCTACGCTCCTGGTTTTAACCAGTGCTATGCTTTGTTGATTAGAAGAAAGTTTAGAAGTTTAGAAGAGACACTGTTAGAAATCGAGTTTCTGGTTGGCAGAGGTATGCACCTGTCCAAGCAGGAACCACAATACTAGTCAGAGTAAGTGAGGTACACACTAAAAGATCACCTGTGCTCACCCTCTGGTAGCTTGCCACAAAGCAGTCAGGCTAATCTAAAGAGGCAATGTGTAAAGTATTTGTGCACACACACAGTAACAAAGTGAAAACACCACAAAAATACTCCAAACCAGTTTAGAAAAATAGATTATATTCTAAACGAAACAAGACCAAATCGACAAAAATCCAATAAGTACAAGTTAAGATATTAATTTTTAAACATTACGGCCACCCGTGACGGAGCACAGGCCGGTTACAGGATCCACACAGGGCCCGCTGAACAAAGTACCTTAATCCTTGTCGCAGAACGAAATGCAGAAGTGGCGAGGCGTCTGTTCCGTGGACAAAACGCTGAGTCCGGAACAAGAGGATGATGCACCGGGTTAATCCACGCTGGAGGTGATGTGTTAATCGTCTCCATGTGCTGGCTGTGATGCGTTGATCCCTGAAGTGGTGATTCCGTAGGTGCTGTGGCGGTGCTGAGTGCAGTATGCCGGGCTGTCCCACGTTGGATGTCAAGAGCCAGGGGGGTCGGTGTCCGTCGTGAGCACCAACAAGCCTCGGCAACGGGAACCATCGTAGTATGTGAAAAAGGTGCGGTGTCGGGACCAGCAAGGTCCAAGTGACTCACACCGAGCAGGTAAGTCAGAGCAGGCCGGGTCAAGCAGGGGAGCCCACTGGAGCCAAAGAAGACCCTCAAGAGGACCCACGGACCGAAGGCACAGGAGTCACAAGAGGACCTCGAGCAGCTCACCAAATGATGAAGGCCCACGGTGCAGAGGATGCGGTGCAGGTGAAGATCTTAGCTGCAGGAGATGCTTGAGGCTGGAGTTTCTTGGAGCCCAAAGATCTCTGGTAAAGAGAGTCAGCAAGCCTTGGCAATGGCAAGTCGACGTGGTGCACAAGGGTACTACTCCAGCGGTTCTAACAAGGGATATTGGCTTCAAACTTGCTGTGAAGACAGTGCAGGCTTCGAGGGAGTTACAGAACCACCACCTATGTTGCTGAACCTTTCGGAGTCCATAGGAGCTCAGGAACAGCAGACCAGTCAGCTTCGTTGCGGTGCCTACAGATGCAGAGAAGTGACTCCTTCACTTCAAGGGAGATTCCTTCGGGTGTCTTGTATGTCCACAGGCCTGTAGAAGAACCTGTATGGAACAAAGGCACAGACGACGCAGAAGACTGGCAGGACGATGAGGCCCCGAGCAGCAGGAGTCTTCCCAGTTGCAGTCTCGGTTCCCAAAGTGAAGTCCAGCAAAGTCCAAAGTGCCCAGACGGTTGAAGACCCTAAAGGAAGGGTTGGGACGATTCAGGGGTCCCTCCCACAGGAGGGGCTGGACAGTGGGGAGAATACTCTCATGTCCTTTGTCCAGTTTCGTGCCCGAGCGGGAGCCAAAAGCTCCCTGAACTGGTTCCAACTGGATTATGCAAGGAGGGCACCAATGTGCCCTTTAAAGCAGTCTGGTGGCGCCAGCAAGTGCCCCCACCCTGTCCCAATACACTAAGTCCTGTCTGGGAGGTGGTCACACCTCCCTGTGACAGGAAACCTATTGTACTGCCTTCCCCTGCTCGAGCTTGGCTCAGCAGCAGGAGGGCAGAATCATGCCTGTGGTTAGCAGCAGCCATAGTTTGCTGTCTGAGTCTAGCAGACTGGTACCGGAAGCACTGATGGCCCAACGGAGGAGCTTTACAGTGCATGGAATCTGGGGTATGATTCCAACATGTTTGATACCAACCACGACAGGGTTCGTTACAGCCAGTTTAGAGTTAGCCATTGCGTAATGAGGCATGCCCACTTTATGTATCGTAATGGCTGATGCACTTACAACCCAGAAGAATGGACTCCGTGGGTTGTAGGGGTGTCCTGCTCATGCAGGGGCACCCTCACACTTATAACCAAGCACCCTGCCTTCAGGATTGAAAGGCATGCCTTAGGGGTGACTTATAGGTTTTAAGTGCAGTGACCTCAGATATAAGAAAACTTATATCTGTCGTAAGTGGTGCTAGCACCAGCTTACACAGGCTGCAATGGCAGGCCTGTAGTCACAATTTGAGTGGTCTCCCATGGGTGGCATGATACATGCTTCAGCCCATGGGGGACCCCTGGTGTACCTATGCCTTGGGTACCTTAGTACCACATACTAGGGCCTTAACACGGTACACCAGTAGCCAATCTGGAGTGTACCTAAGTACTCACCATGTCCAATTTAGAGAGGAAGCACAGAGACTGGGGTCCTGATTAGCAGGATCCCAGTCAGACTAGTCAGAAAAACATAATGACACCAGCAAAAAGTGGGGGTGACTATGAAAGCAGTTCCTTTTTCTACAGGGTATTTGTTGTAACTTTCTATGGTCAAGAACTTTTTGGAATGCATGAATATATGGTCCTCTACATTTCAGAGGCAGCTGTATAATAGGACCGGAACTGGTCTATATGGAATTGTAATTCATATATGGGCTATGGAGGTTATGGATATTCATTGTCCTATCAATAGCAGCAAGCAGGAGCACAGCCAGTACAGGACTCAACAAAACGGAAAGACGCGCCATCCTTAAATCGAGAAGAGACAGCCAGGAAAAAAGAACATGAAAAGCAGGCATTGGAAATAATACAATCAGGTACCTCAGGCCAGGTGCATGGCTTTACAAAAAGACTAACATCTAGAGTTCATTCAAAGGCTTCCTCAAAGACGGTTCCTCTACATCCATCCTTTCTCCTTTTGTTACTATTTCCTCCCATTCTCTTCATCCTTCTTTCTCCCTTTTCTGCCTTTCTCTCTGTAGTTCTGGGTCAAAGTCTGATGCTGAGAAATCTGGGTCCCTAAAATAGCGCCCTCCACCGGATCACTGACAGAATACCGGAAGCAAAAATCTTGTGTAAACAGAATATCGTGTCAAAAATATCGAGGGACAAAATCTAGAGACGGTAAGTGCAAATAGGTACGTATAGATTTACTATTCTTAACTCCACTTCTACATTCCTTGAAGATATATATATCATCAAGGTACATAAATGTGGAGTTATATATAGTAAACCTTTGCTTACCTATAGAAACTCGCCCTCACAATATTTTTCGCTGTGATATTCTAGGCACAATATTTTTCCCCACGATATTTTTATTTCCGATATTCTGTCTAAACACCACTGAAATCAATGGCACAGAGTTGCGACCTGTGCAGGTAAGCGTGGTGGGGCGGGGGCAGGGGGAGTGACAAACGACAGAATAGGGAAAATAAAATAAATAAATAAAAACACCTACCTTGCGGCGATGCGGTGAGTGCAAGGTAAGTGGTTTTATTTATTTTATTTTCCCTATTCCCTCGTTTGTCACTTCCACCCCCCCACCCCACTCCCTCACCCCACTGCGCTTACCTGCACGAGCCGCCTCTGCTGGCACAACATGAGGCTGAGATTCAAACCACATTACAAGTCGCATCCTTAATGCCAAAGGAGGAAAACTTTCTTATTGTCAGTGGTGTGACTGCTTGCTGCTCCACTATATGTACGTCACTATTTGTCAAAATAGTGTCAATGAAGTCTCCATCTCTTCCTGCAAGAGATGGGGCAAGCGTGGTGACCTGGCATCTCAAGCCATGGACCTGTTCCAGTAGGCAATAGCTCGGATATCACTTCTCGCCTAACAAGTATCAGTCGCGTGGGCTGTTTTTCTATCATGGTGCATACAGCACTGTGCAAAAACTCTTGCAGCAGAGAGCTGTACTGCCCCACATCTACCAGTTTTCATGCACCTGGCCCCAGGCCTTCTTTTGATTAGCAATTAGTGAAAGTAGAATAACAACATGCGTGTGAATTGTTGACTATAACAACTGTGCAGCATTGGACTCAAAATGAAAGCCATGTATACAAATTCTTCAAGGTTGGCATGAGGCCATGTTACTGTCATCAGTGAAAACACAAAATGGCCGTCCAGTTCATGACTGGTCATTAATCTATGCGGGAAACTCCCCAAAAGTTTAATTTTGGGGGGAATCTATACCTAAATTTCTCAAAAAGGTCACTCGGGCATTTCCTAAAGTCAGGGTAACAATATTAAAGGAAGTTTATTTTCTCCTGCGAGGATTCCAAACAACTACGTGCGGGGTTCTCACTGTTTGATGTCTGCGAGCCACAGCGCGAGGCCTTTCTTCGACGTACAGAAGCTTACGTTGCATTAAGCACTGAATTAGCTAATGTCTAGTGCTGAGAGACACCACTCCGGCGTGGTTGCAGTCTGCTTCAGTAAGTGCCTCGGCATTATTCATATCCCATTTCTCTCTGACCGGAAGATGCATCACCCAGCACCTACTTTAGTGCCTCTGAAGCGTGTGGTAATCACTTTGTTCTGCTGTGAGCCTGTTAACGTGACTTGAGGGCTCACAAATATGGATTGAAGGGCTCTTCGTTTCTCATACATATCTCTTCCTGAATGTTCACATTTGTGCGTGTCGTAGAGCCAACAGGTGTTGGAAGTGGTAATAATAAAGGTAACTCGTCTTTTCTGTAGTACTTGTTTCCACGGCGTTGATTTTTTTGTGGCACTGCTGGCAATTAACTTCTCCTAGTAGAGGGAATGAAAATGCTGGAACAAAAATGGACCTTCGGAAATCTTAAATTGGCCTGTGTTTGCCTTCTGCTACGAAATAACAAAAAATGAACTGTTATACCTCCCTTTCTGTTAGCCATTCGCCCGTATACTGTCCATCGTTCGTAGGCTGGGCATAAAAAACGACTGGTAAAGCCGTCAACTCTAAAGCTTAAATTGTTGGCTTCCCCCAGCCTAGCAAGAGTAGGTGGATTTTCTTTGTGCTCGGGTTACCAGCCTTCATGGTTGCTTTTCCCTTCTTTCCTCGCTCATGAGGTGCATTTGTACAGTAGTAGGCAGTAGGCAGGATCTCCGTGTTTAAAAAGTAGTAGATGGTTATTGCTCCTGTTTTCAATTGCTGTTCTCAACCATTTAACATCCTTTTACTGGCTGACAGCATCTCTGCTTTGTGCATGTCGCCATATGGATTATAGGCCCTTCTTTGATTTACCCATTTATGGTCTGGTTGACAGCGCAGCTGTCGCCAGTCAATTATGTGAGCATCACTAGACAGGGGCCGTGGCTCCTTCTACATGTTGGGAGCCAGAAGTACATGTTTTGTTTGGGCACAAGTTGTGTGCTTCCACCAAAGAGTGCTTGCCCTCCAGACATCTGTGATCATTTTGTTTATTTATCCAACTGCCTTAGCTTAAACTTTCAATGACACACACATGACACTGTAATGCTATTAAAGCGTTTTAGATAACTAGATTCTGTTTCACTCAGGCAGCAGCACAGATGGGAGGAGGGCAGTCATTAACCTACAAGGATTGTTCGGTCTGGCTTGATAGTGCAACTTTCATCTGACCTTTTAACTTGCACTAATATTATTCTACAGTTCTTTGCTTCCACATAAGTACATATCTATTCCCATGCTGTGTACTTGTAATGATTCACATTACCACAAAACATTCCTTTAAAGCCAGACCTATTGGCATTGCCAGTGCTTGTCTTTGCGTACACGCAGACAGAACCCTGCTGAACTTTTATTGGGATCCTGGGTGACTGGAGTGCTGAGTTTGTATACCTCTACACTACCTGACTGAAAAGTCTATGACTTCTCGCCATCACTACCAGTGAGAGGGGAGTATTGAAGGGATTGTACTTGGTCCAATCTGCAGAACCATAGGGCAGAGACGGGCCCTGGAACATTAGAGGCAAACGACCCCAGCCCCCATGGCTGGGGCCCAATAGCCTCTGTGGCGCCACTTGGTCCTATATGGGCTTTTTACCCATACCAAAATGGCCACCTGTGTATGCTTATGCACACACGTGTGGCCTTATTTGAATGTTGTTGTTAACCCCTTCGATGCTTATGACGAGCTGGACTCGTCATGGCACACAGTGGTCGTGTGCTCATGACGAGTCCAGCTCGTCATAGACTCACCCACGGGGAAGCGCTGGCGCTCCCCCGTGGGAATCCGATCGTTAGTTTTTTTGGGGGAGGCAGGGGAAGGGCTTCCCTGCCTTCCCCGCCCTCCCCATCAATGACGTCAGCGCGCGAGCGCGCTGGCGTCGTGAGGTTTCCCTTTCTTCCCCGACGCGCTGGAAGCCATTTGCTTCCAGCGCGTCGGGGAAATCAGGTGAGTTTTGGCTCGGGGAGGGGGTTTGAAAGAAAGAGGCATCGAGGGAAAGGAAAACCCTTTCCTTTCCCTCGATGCCTCTTTGTGCATTCCTGCTGCACGATCATGCGATCGTGCAGCAGGAATGCCCACTAGACACCAGGGAATTTTTTTTTTTTTTTTTTTAAATGTGTAAATACTGTTTCGGGGAGCGGCCCCTTGGGCAAGGGTCGCTCCCCTTTTGGGGGCCACATGTATTTGGTGCTCTGCCCCCCCCTGGGGGGGCAGTTTTTTTAAATAAATCGGGAGAATCGGGCATACACCACCCCCCGTGTGAAACAAAAGAGGCATCGAGGGAAAGGAAAGGGTTTTCCTTTCCCCCGATGCCTCTTTTGTGCATTCCTGCTGCACGATCATGCGATCGTGCAGCAGGAATGCCCACTAGACACCAGGGAATTTCTTTTTTTATTGGTTAAAAACGTATAAATACTGTTTTGGGGGCCATATGTTTTTGGTGCTCTGCCCCCCCTGGGGCCTTGAATCGGGCAAGTGTTGTGCACTGGCCTGGCAGGTTGCTGGCAGTGCATACACCACCCCTCCCGTGTGTGGCAGCCCGGGCTGAAACAGCTTCCGGGCACACACACATGTGCATGATATAGAGGTATACTGCAATAAGTGGCACTCAGAACACAATGAAGAGCGAACTAGAGGGGGCTGAGAGTGAAAGTATAGTGTAGTATAGTATAGTGTCTTTGGAAGAGAAGAGATTTGAGGTCAGCTTTGAAGATCCGGGTAGAGGAGGTGGCACGGAGCAATGGGGGAAGCGATTCTCACTGGATTGCGCCATCGATCTTTCCCTTTTGAAGAGGGGGGGCGGGGTGCGCAAGCAGAAGCTTTTCCGCATTGCGAGCCACCGGACAATTTAAATTTATTCGCCAGGTAACGAGGGGAGGACGTGTGTAAGGCTTTGTGTGTGATGCAGGCAGTTTTGTAAATAGATCTTGCCTCGATCGGAAGCCATCGAAGAGAGGACAGGATAGGAGTGACGTGGTCGCTTCGTTTAGACCCTGAAATGAGGCGAGCTGCTGAATGGAGGATGGATTTGAGAGGGGAGAGGTGGGATTTGGGTGAGGCCCGTCAGAAGAGAATTGCAATAATCCAGTCTTGAGAGAACCAGAGATTGTACCAAGGTTTTTAAGTCTTTCTCCGGGAAGAACCGACGGATCCCCCATAGAAGGCGCAACTGGTAACGTGCGTTCTTAGCAATAGAGTTGATGTGGGAGATTAGGTTGAGTCTTTTGTCAAGAATGACACCTAGGGATTTAGCGCTGTCGACAATGATGGGTTTGTTGTTGAGTAGGTTCAGCTGATCCATCCAAGATTGAACAGGAGGAGGTGAGAGAGAGGTAGAGAGGAGGAGGAATTCAGTTTTGGCGGGATTCAGAATGAGTTGGTGAGCTAACATCCAGTTGTGAATAGAGTTGAGAGTAGAGTTGAGTAGTGAGAGATCGTGTGCGGAAGATAAAGGTATCTTCCCACTAGTCCACCAGGCATTTATTTGTGGAGAGTGACCCCTTGGGTGGCAGAATAGCAGTATGTTTTTAGGCCCATCTGCCCCCAAGGAGGGCAGAAGCCACTAGACACCAGGGTTTTTTAATTTTTGTGTTGGGGAGTGGCCAAAAGGGCAAGGGTTGCTCCCCTTTTACGGGGGTGAATATTTTATTTATACTCTTTGGCCCACCTACCCCTTAGCTTGGCTGGTGGATTGTGTGTGGACTGGTGCATTATTTGCATATGTGATTGTAATGTTTTTTTCTCCTTTTTATTCTAGTGTAAAGCTTTTGATTCCTGTTTGCGGTTTCGGCAGTGGTTGTTCTGCAGTTTTGCGTAATTGCATTTATTTGGTAAGAAAAATATTTTTGTTGTGTGTACTCCAAATGAGTATTATTGTCATGCATGAATGAATTTTTTGTAAGTGGTGTCATAATGGCAGCATATTTGTTAGTGTTCAGAGCATGAAATTCTTTGCGATGTTTTGCATTGTCTTATGTGTAATTTTTTTCTTCTTCTTTTTTAGTGGGATATTGTTGATCCTTACTGTGTCTGTGCAGAGTAGGTGGTGGTGAGTCTAGCTGCTTCTGTCACGTGAGTGGTATAGTGTTGGAGTATATAGGTCTTTGTGATAAAGCTACATTTTGTTTATTTCTTTTTTTTTACAAAGGGTTTGTTGTTGTTGACTTGTTTGACAAGTAACCTTTATTAGTACGCATTATGGCTAGCCGTAGAATTACTGCTCAGCAGGTGGTTGGTTTGCTTCTTGAATCTTCCTCTGAGCAGGATTATGAGACTGACAGTGCGTCTGAGGGAGAGGAGAGAGGGGAAGATTCAGGCAGTGAGTTTTCTCTCCACATGGAATCATCGGATGATGAAGGTACTCTCAGTGCAGATGAAGTGCCTGATTTAGAGGAGGATACTACTGTGCCGATGGTGCAAGAGGCATCTGGATTGCAGCCTGGGGCTGCTAGGCTTCCTACTGGAAGTGCTGGACTCTGGGTTGATCCAAACATGGTGCAGCCGGTGTTGCCTGCCTTTAGTGGTTATGCAGGGTGTAGAGTGGATTGTGAACATTATTTGCCTATACAGTATTTTCAGTTGTTTATGGATGATGTATTTTTGGGTGAGATTGTTGAGCAGACTAATTTGTATGCTGAACAGTTTTTGAGGGACAACAGTGCCAGACTTAGGCCCCATTCTAGAGCTACCCGGTGGAGTCCCACAAATCTGGAAGAGATGAAGAAGTTTTTGGGTTTGACTTTTTTGATGGGTTTGATAAGGAAGCCGTCCATGGGTTCATATTGGTCTACCAGTCCCTTGATGGCAACGGCCATATTTCCTGCAGTTATGACTCGTGATCGGTATTTACTTTTGCTTCGGATGCTGCATTTTGTTGATAATGGTTTGGCGTTGCCACGAGATCACCCTGAATGTGACCGTCTTTTTAAGATTCGGCCTGTTCTTGATCACTTTGTAGATCGATTTTCAGAGATCTATACTCCAGGGAAAGAAATATCTATTGATGAGTCTTTGGTCCTGTTCAAGGGCCGTTTGGTTTTAGGCAGTACATTCCTAGCAAGAGGGCACGCTATGGAATTAAGCTGTATATGTTGTCTGAGAGTAGGACAGGATATGTTTTTAATTTGCGTGTGTACACTGGTAGGGATTCCACTATTGACCCCCTGGTTGTCCGTCCACTTTTGGAGTTTCAGAGAAAATTGTGTGGGATCTTGCTAGAGGACTGTTTAACAGAGGCCACCATTTGTACCTTGATAACTTCTACACTGCTGTGCAATTGTTTAAGGAATTGTTCAAAGTGGACACTTTTGCTTATGGCACAATCCGCTCTAACCGTAAAGGTTATCCAAAAGAGCTTGTTTGCAAAAAACTTCAGAGGGGACAGTGCAGTGCCTTGCGTAGTGAGGAACTGCTAGCTGTGAAATTTGTGGACAGGAGGGATGTGTACATGCTGACTGACCATCCATGATGAGAGTACTTCACCTGTGGCTGTTTGGGGTCAGATTGCTGAAGTGCGCAAACCTGTGTGCATTTTAGACTACAATAAGCACATGGGTGGTGTTGATAGAGTAGATCAGAGGTTGGAACCTTACACTGCTATTCGTAAGTCTTACATTTGGTATAAGAAGTTGGCCATCCATCTCTTCAATTTAGCAACTTTCAATGCTTTTGTTGTGTTCAAGGAGTGTTCTCCTGCGTCAAAGTTGACTTTTGTTCAGTTTCAGCAGTCTGTCATAGGCAGCCTTGTTGTTGTGGAACAGGCAAGTGTTCCTAGAGTTGGAGTGGTGGAGGATGTGGCTCGATTGAAAGATCGCCACTTTCCTGATCACATTCCTCCTACACCCTCAAAGACTTTCCCACTAGGAGATGTAGAGTCTGTTGGCGAAGAGGTACGCGGAAGGAGACTCGTATGTACTGCTCTGAGTGTCCTTCTAACCCTGGGCTGTGTGTGCCTGCTTGTTATAGAGCGTACCACAAGCAAAAGAATTATTGGGAGCAACCATGAGTGGTAAAGTGAACTGCCTGGTCTGTAATGTTTAAGAATTGTTGTTCTGTTTCAAGGTTGGCATTAGTGCAATGTATTTAGTTTCTGATTTTGTGTTAGTAGATTTGTATCTATTTGCAATTTGTTTGTGTTTTCTTTTTTGTATAAAAAAATCCTAAATGTGATGGTGGTGTGTGTAGGCTGGTGCTTGGCTGGCGGTGTGCGTGGAGTGGCGCTTGGCTGGCGGTGTGCGTGGAGTGGCTCTTGGCTGGCGGTGTGCGTGGAGTGGCGCTTGGCTGGCGGTGTGCGTGGAGTGGCTCTTGGCTGGCGGTGTGCGTGTAGTGGCGCTTGGCTGGCAGTGTGCGTGGGTGGCGCTAGGCTGGCGGTGTGCGTGGAGTGGCGCTAGGCTGGCGGTGTGCGTGGAGTGGCGCTAGGCTGGCGGTGTGCGTGGAGTGGCGCTTGGCTGGCGGTGTGCGTGGAGTGGCGCTTGGCTGGCGGTGTGCGTGGAGTGGCGCTTGGCTGGCGGTGTGCGTGGAGTGGCGCTTGGCTGGCGGTGTGCGTGGACTGGCGCTCGGCTGGCAGTGTGTGAGTAGTGACTTGCTGCTGGTCACTACACACACTGCTAGCCGAGCGACCTCCACGCAATCCATCAGCTTGTGTGGTTGCTGTGTTAGGAATGTGGGCGTGTGAAAGTGATGGGCCCTTGAATGGCGCTGTCTGCTGGTGTGAGTGTTGTAATGTGATGGGCCCGCGGCTGGTGGTGTGAATGGTTTTGTATTTGTCACACGTATGAAAGGTGTATGAATGGCCTGTAAAGAGGTTGGTGCCTTGTCGTGGCTTTACAGCTCACGAGCTGTGAGTCAATGGTTCAGTTTCTCGTCCTTTCAATTATTAACAGTGCATTTCATTTTTGTGAAATCACTTGTTAATACAATTGTATATACTGAACCATCACTCACCCTCGTGCCAAATCCAACCAGTATGTGTGTGTGCTTGAGGATTAGATGGCTGTGCAGTAATATTTTTTTTGTCTTTCTCAAGCAGGGTGTACCTTGTCCCTTTTTGTGAATGTTGTAATGTGTTTGTTTCGGTGCCTGGTGGTGTGAATGGTCTTGTGTGTATCACGTATGAAAGGTGTGTGAATGGCCTGTAAAGCGGTTGGGGCCTTGACGTGGCTTTACAGCTCACGAGCTGCGAGTCACTGGTTCCGTTTTTGTCCTTTCAATTATTGACAGTGCATTTCATTTTTGTGAAATCTCTTGTTAATAAAATTGTATATACTGAACCATCACTTGCCCTCGTGCCAAATCCAACCAGTATGTGTGTGTGCTTGAGGAATAGATGGCTGTGCAGTAATCTTTGTCTTTTTAGTCTGTCTGCCAAGGTGTACATTCCGTCTAAGAATAACCTACCAACTGTAGATATTGTCGTAAGCGAAACACCCATGGGAGTACATGGTGATATCTCTCTTGTGGATCCCAACAAGTTATGGTACCCACAATGTCCTGCAAACCTCAAAATGTCTGTCACATTTTCCTTGCAATATTGTGCCAAAATTTTCACGCTGCAGAAATAAACAACACATTATCTCAAAATGACCTGGTTTTGCAAGGGGGTCACCTGGGTTTTGGCCCGGAGCTCGGCGGCCACATAGGAAACCTACCAAACCCACACATTTCTGAAAAGTAGACACCCGGGGGCTTCCAGGGAGGTATGGCTTGCGTGGATCCCCCAACGTTTCCTTACCCAGAATCCCCTGCAAACCTCAATTTTAGCTGAAAAAATCACTTTTTTCACACATTTTTGTGTGGGAAAGTGTGGCATCACTGGCCTCACACAAATTTCCTACCACCCAGCGTTCCCCCAGGTCTCCCGATAAAAATGGTGCCTCACTTGTGTGGGAGGCCCAAGTACCCGCGACAGGCAAGGGCCCACAGCGTATTGAGGCGACCTCAAAATGGCCTTTCACAAAACGACCTGGTTTTGCAAGGGAGTCACCTGGGTTTTTGGCCCTGTGCTCGGCGGCCATCTAGGAAACCTACCAAACCCACACATTTCTGAAAAGTAGACACCCGGGGGCTTCCAGGGAGGTATGGCTTGCATGGATCCCCCAACGTTTCCTTACCCAGAATCCCCTGCAAACCTCAATTTTAGCTGAAAAAATCACTTTTTCACACATTTTTGTGTGGGAAAGTGTGGCATCACTGGCCTCACACAAATTTCCTACCACCCAGCGTTCCCCCAGGTCTCCCGATAAAAATGGTGCCTCACTTGTGTGGGAGGCCCAAGTACCCGCGACAGGCAAGGGCCCACAACGTATTGAGGCGACCTCAAAATGGCCTTTCACAAAACGACCTGGTTTTGCAAGGGGGTCACCTGGGTTTTGGCCCTGTGCTCGGCGGCCATCTAGGAAACCTACCAAACCCACACATTTCTGAAAAGTAGACACCCGGGGGCTTCCAGGGAGGTATGGCTTGCGTGGATCCCCCAACGTTTCCTTACCCAGAATCCCCTGCAAACCTCAATTTTAGCTGAAAAAATCACTTTTTTCACACATTTTTGTGTGGGAAAGTGTGGCATCACTGGCCTCACACAAATTTCCTACCACCCAGCGTTCCCCCAGGTCTCCCGATAAAAATGGTGCCTCACTTGTGTGGGAGGCCCAAGTACCCGCGACAGGCAAGGGCCCACAACGTATTGAGGCGACCTCAAAATGGCCTTTCACAAAACGACCTGGTTTTGCAAGGGAGTCACCTGGGTTTTGGCCCTGTGCTCGGCGGCCATCTAGGAAACCTACCAAACCCACTCATTTCTGAAAAGTAGACACCCGGGGGCTTCCAGGGAGGTATGGCTTGCGTGGATCCCCCAACGTTTCCTTACCAGAATCCCCTGCAAACCTCAATTTTAGCTGAAAAAATCACTTTTTTCACACATTTTTGTGTGGGAAAGTGTGGCATCACTGGCCTCACACAAATTTCCTACCACCCAGCGTTCCCCCAGGTCTCCCGATAAAAATGGTGCCTCACTTGTGTAGGAGGCCCAAGTACCCGCGACAGGCAAGGGCCCACAACGTAGTGAGGCGACCTCAAAATGGCCTTTCACAAAACGACCTGGTTTTGCAAGGGGAGTCACCTGGGTTTTGGCCCTGTGCTCGGCGGCCATCTAGGAAACCTACCAAACCCACACATTTCTGAAAAGTAGACACCGGGGGCTTCCAGGGAGGTATGGCTTGCGTGGATCCCCCAACGTTTCCTTGCCAGAATCCCCTGCAAACCTCAATTTTAGCTGAAAAAATCACTTTTTTCACACATTTTTGTGTGGGAAAGTGTGGCATCACTGGCCTCACACAAATTTCCTACCACCCAGCGTTCCCCCAGGTCTCCCGATAAAAATGGTGCCTCACTTGTGTGGGAGGCCCAAGTACCAACGACAGGCAAGGGCCCACAACGTATTGAGGCGACCTCAAAATGGCCTTTCACAAAACGACCTGGTTTTGCAAGGGGGTCACCTGGGTTTTTGGCCCTGTGCTCGGCGGCCATCTAGGAAACCTACCAAACCCACACATTTCTGAAAAGTAGACACCCGGGGGCTTCAGGGAGGTATGGCTTGCATGGATCCCCCAACGTTTCCTTACCAGAATCCCCTGCAAACCTCAATTTTAGCTGAAAAAATCACTTTTTTCACACATTTTTGTGTGGGAAAGTGTGGCATCACTGGCCTCACACAAATTTCCTACCACCCAGCGTTCCCCCAGGTCTCCCGATAAAAATGGTGCCTCACTTGTGTGGGAGGCCCAAGTACCCGCGACAGGCAGGGCCCACAACGTATTGAGGCGACCTCAAAATGGCCTTTCACAAAGCGACCTGGTTTTGCAAGGGGGTCACCTGGGTTTTGGCCCTGTGCTCGGCGGCCATCTAGGGAAACCTACCAAACCCACACATTTCTGAAAAGTAGACACCCGGGGGCTTCCAGGGAGGTATGGCTTGCGTGGATCCCCCAACGTTTCCTTACCCAGAATCCCTGCAAACCTCAATTTTAGCTGAAAAAATCACTTTTTCACACATTTTTGTGTGGGAAAGTGTGGCATCACTGGCCTCACACAAATTTCCTACCACCCAGCGTTCCCCCAGGTCTCCCGATAAAAATGGTGCCTCACTTGTGTAGGAGGCCCAAGTACCCGCGACAGGCAAGGGCCCAAAACATTTTTGATAGGCAATGTTGATGTTGCCTCAAAACGTTTTGTGTCCTTGCATGTCGCGGTACTTGGGCCTCCCACACAAGTGAGGCACCATTTTTATCGGGAGACCTGGGGAACGCTAGGTGGTAGGAAATTTGTGTGAGGCCAATGATGCCACACTTCCCACACAAAAATGTGTGAAAAAGTGAATTTTTCAGCTAAAATTGAGGTTTGCAGGGGATTCTGGGTGGAAACGTTGGGGATCCACGCAAGCCATACCTCCCTGGAAGCCCCGGGTGTCTACTTTTCAGAAATGTGTGGGTTTGGTAGGTTTCCTAGATGGCCGCCGAGCACGGGGCCAAAACCCAGGTGACTCCCTTGCAAAACCAGGTGGTTTTGAGATAGGCAATTTTGATGTCGCCTCACTACGTTTTGGGCCCTTGCCTGTCGCAGGTACTGGGCCTCCCACACAAGTGAGGCACCATTTTTATCGGGAGACCTGGAGGAACGCTGGGTGGTAGGAAATTTGTGTGAGGCCAATGATGCCACACTTCCCACACAAAAATGTGTGAAAAAGTGATTTTCAGCTAAAATTGAGGTTTGCAGGGATTCTGGTAGGAAACGTTGGGGATCCACGCAAGCCATACCTCCCTGGAAGCCCCGGGTGTCTACTTTTCAGAAATGTGTGGGTTTGGTAGGTTTCCCTAGATGGCCGCGAGCTACGGGCCAAAACCCAGGTGACTCTTTGCCAAAACCAGGTCGTTTTGTGACAGGCGATTTGAGGTGTCACCACGTTGCGTTTGCGCCGTTGCCTGTCGCAGGCACTGGGCCTCCCACACAAGTGAGGCACCATTTTTATCGGGAGACTTGGGGAACGCGGGGTGGGTAGGAAATTTGTGTGAGGCCAGTGATGCCAGACTTTCCACACACAAAAATGTGTGAAAAAGTGATTTTTTCAGCTAAAATTGAGGTTTGCAAGGGATTCTGGGTAACAGAACCTGGTGGGAGGCAGTCAAGCCATCCCATCCTGGATTCCCCTGGGTGTCTAGTTTTCAGAAATGTATAGGTTTGCTAGGTTTCCCTAGGTGCCGGCAGAGCACAGGGTTCAAAAACTACAGCTGGCACTTTGCCAAAACAGGGTCATTTTGCACTGCGAAATTGAGGTGTGACCACGTTGCGTTTTGCGCCGTTGCCTGTCGCAGGCACTGGGCCTACCCACACAAGTGAGGCACCATTTTTCTCGTGAGACTTTGGGGAACGCGGGGTAGGTGGAAATTTGTGTGAGGCCACGCAGATTCCAGAACTTTCCACCACAGAAATGTGGGGAAAATGTGATTTTTCAGCTAATATTTATGTTTGCAAGGGATTCTGGGTAACAGAACCTGGTGGGAGGCACGTCAAGTCACCCCTCCTGGAAGCCCCTGGGTGTCTAGTTTTCAGAAATGTATAGGTTTGCTAGGTTTCCCTAGGTGCCGGCAGAGCTAGGGTTCAAAAACTACAGCTAGGCACTTTGCCAAAAAAGGGTCATTTTTCACTGCGAAATTGAGGTGTGACCACGTTGCGTTTTGCGCCGTTTCCTGTCGCAGGCACTAGGCCGACCCACACAAGTGAGGTACCATTTTTCTCGTAAGACTTTGGGGAACGCGGGGTGGGTGGAAATTTGTGGATCCACGCAGATTCCAGAACTTTCCACCACAGAAATGTGGGGAAAATGTGGTTTTTTGACAATTTTTATGTTTGCAAGGGATTCTGGGTAACAGAACCTGGTGGGAGGCAGTCAAGTCACCCCATCCTGGATTCCCCTGGGTGTCTAGTTTTCAAAAATGTATAGGTTTGCTAGGTTTCCCTAGGTGCCGGCAGAGCTAGGGTTCAAAAACTACAGCTAGGCACTTTGCCAAAAAAGGGTCATTTTTCACTGCGAAATTGAGGTGTGACCACGTTGCGTTTTGCGCCGTTTCCTGTCGCAGGCACTAGGGCCGACCCACACAAGTGAGGTACCATTTTTCTCGTAAGACTTTGGGGAACGCGGGGTGGGTGGAAATTTGTGGATCCACGCAGATTCCAGAACTTTCCACCACAGAAATGTGGGGAAAATGTGGTTTTTTGACAATTTTTATGTTTGCAAGGGATTCTGGGTAACAGAACCTGGTGGGAGGCAGTCAAGTCACCCCATCCTGGATTCCCCTGGGTGTCTAGTTTTCAAAAATGTATAGGTTTGCTAGGTTTCCCTAGGTGCCGGCAGAGCTAGGGTTCAAAAACTACAGCTAGGCACTTTGCCAAAAAAGGGTCATTTTTCACTGCGAAATTGAGGTGTGACCACGTTGCGTTTTGCGCCGTTTCCTGTCGCAGGCACTAGGCCGACCCACACAAGTGAGGTACCATTTTTCTCGTAAGACTTTGGGGAACGCGGGGTGGGTGGAAATTTGTGGATCCACGCAGATTCCAGAACTTTCCACCACAGAAATGTGGGGAAAATGTGTTTTTTTGACAATATTTTATGTTTGCAAGGGATTCTGGGTAACAGAACCTGGTGGGAGGCAGTCAAGTCACCCCATCCTGGATTCCCCTGGGTGTCTAGTTTTCAAAAATGTATAGGTTTGCTAGGTTTCCCTAGGTGCCGGCAGAGCTAGGGTTCAAAAACTACAGCTAGGCACTTTGCCAAAAAGGGTCATTTTTCACTGCGAAATTGAGGTGTGACCACGTTGCGTTTTGCGCCGTTTCCTGTCGCAGGCACTAGGCCGACCCACACAAGTGAGGTACCATTTTTCTCGTAAGACTTTGTGGAACGCGGGGTGGGTGGAAATTTGTGGATCCACGCAGATTCCAGAACTTTCCACCACAGAAATGTGGGGAAAATGTGTTTTTTTGGACAATTTTTTAGGTTTGCAAGGGATTCTGGGTAACAGAACCTGGTGGGAGGCAGTCAAGTCACCCCATCCTGGATTCCCCTGGGTGTCTAGTTTTCAAAAATGTATAGGTTTGCTAGGTTTCCCAAGGTGCCGGCAGAGGTAGGGTTCAAAAACTACAGCTAGGCACTTTGCCAAAAAGGGTCATTTTTCACTGCGAAATTGAGGTGTGACCACGTTGCGTTTTGCGCCGTTTCCTGTCGCAGGCACTAGGCCGACCCACACAAGTGAGGTACCATTTTTCTCGTAAGACTTTGGGGAACGCGGGGTGGGTGGAAATTTGTGGATCCACGCAGATTCCAGAACTTTCCACCACAGAAATGTGGGGAAAATGTGGTTTTTTTGACAATTTTTTATGTTTGCAAGGGATTCTGGGTAACAGAACCTGGTGGGAGGCAGTCAAGTCACCCCATCCTGGATTACCCTTGGTGTCTAGTTTTCAAAAATGTATAGGTTTGCTAGGTTTCCCTAGGTGCCGGCAGAGCTAGGGTTCAAAAACTACAGCTAGGCACTTTGCCAAAAAAGGGTCATTTTTCACTGCAAAATTGAGGTGTGACCACGTTGCGTTTTGCGCCGTTTCCTGTCGCAGGCACTAGGCCGACCCACACAAGTGAGGTACCATTTTTCTCGTAAGACTTTGGGGAACGCGGGGTGGGTGGAAATTTGTGGATCCACGCAGATTCCAGAACTTTCCACCACAGAAATGTGGGGAAAATGTGGTTTGTTTGACAATTTTTAGGTTTGCAAGGGATTCTGGGTAACAGAACCTGGTGGGAGGCAGTCCAGTCACCCCATCCTGGATTCCCCTGGGTGTCTAGTTTTCAAAAATGTATAGGTTTGCTAGGTTTCCCTAGGTGCCGGCAGAGCTAGGGTTCAAAAACTACAGCTAGGCACTTTGCCAAAAAGGGTCATTTTTCACTGCGAAATTGAGGTGTGACCACGTTGCGTTTTGCGCCGTTTCCTGTCGCAGGCACTAGGCCGACCCACACAAGTGAGGTACCATTTTTCTCGTAAGACTTTGTGGAACGCGGGGTGGGTGGAAATTTGTGGATCCACGCAGATTCCAGAACTTTCCACCACAGAAATGTGGGGGAAATGTGGTTTTTTGACAATTTTTATGTTTGCAAGGGATTGTGGGTAACAGAATCTGGTGGGAGGCAGTCAAGTCACCCCATCCTGGATTCCCCTGGGTGTCTAGTTTTCAAAAATGTATAGGTTTGCTAGGTTTCCCTAGGTGCCGGCAGAGCTAGGGTTCAAAAACTACAGCTAGGCACTTTGCCAAAAAGGGTCATTTTTCACTGCAAAATTGAGGTGTGACCACGTTGCGTTTTGCGCCGTTTCCTGTCGCAGGCACTAGGCCGACCCACACAAGTGAGGTACCATTTTTCTCGTAAGACTTTGGGGAACGCGGGGTGGGTGGAAATTTGTGGATCCACGCAGATTCCAGAACTTTCCACCACAGAAATGTGGGGAAAATGTGGTTTTTTGACAATTTTTATGTTTGCAAGGGATTCTGGGTAACAGAACCTGGTGGGAGGCAGTCAAGTCACCCCATCCTGGATTACCCTTGGTGTCTAGTTTTCAAAAATTTATAGGTTTGCTAGGTTTCCCTAGGTGCCGGCAGAGCTAGGGTTCAAAAACTACAGCTAGGCACTTTGCCAAAAAAGGGTCATTTTTCACTGCGAAATTGAGGTGTGACCACGTTGCGTTTTGCGCCGTTTCCTGTCGCAGGCACTAGGCCGACCCACACAAGTGAGGTACCATTTTTCTCGTAAGACTTTGGGGAACGCGGGGTGGGTGGAAATTTGTGGATCCACGCAGATTCCAGAACTTTCCACCACAGAAATGTGGGGAAAATGTGGTTTGTTTGACAATTTTTTAGGTTTGCAAGGGATTCTGGGTAACAGAACCTGGTGGGAGGCAGTCCAGTCACCCCATCCTGGATTCCCCTGGGTGTCTAGTTTTCAAAAATGTATAGGTTTGCTAGGTTTCCCTAGGTGCCGGCAGAGCTAGGGTTCAAAAACTACAGCTAGGCACTTTGCCAAAAAAGGGTCATTTTTCACTGCGAAATTGAGGTGTGACCACGTTGCGTTTTGCGCCGTTTCCTGTCACAGGCACTAGGCCGACCCACACAAGTGAGGTACCATTTTTCTCGTAAGACTTTGGGGAACGCGGGGTGGGTGGAAATTTGTGGATCCACGCAGATTCCAGAACTTTCCACCACAGAAATGTGGGGAAAATGTGGTTTTTTGACAATTGTTTATGTTTGCAAGGGATTCTGGGTAACAGAACCTGGTGGGAGGCAGTCAAGTCACCCCATCCTGGATTCCCCTGGGTGTCTAGTTTTCAAAAATGTATAGGTTTGCTAGGTTTCCCTAGGTGCCGGCAGAGCTAGGGTTCAAAAACTACAGCTAGGCAGTTTGCCAAAAAAGGGTCATTTTTCACTGCGAAATTGAGGTGTGACCACGTTGCGTTTTGCGCCGTTTCCTGTCGCAGGCACTAGGCCGACCCACACAAGTGAGGTACCATTTTTCTCGTAAGACTTTGGGGAACGCGGGGTGGGTGGAAATTTGTGGATCCACGCAGATTCCAGAACTTTCCACCACAGAAATGTGGGGAAAATGTGGTTTTTTGACAATTTTTAGGTTTGCAAGGGATTCTGGGTAACATAACCTGGTGGGAGGCAGTCAAGTCACCCCATCCTGGATTCCCCTGGGTGTCTAGTTTTCAAAAATGTATAGGTTTGCTAGGTTTCCCTAGGTGCCGGCAGAGCTAGGGTTCAAAAACTACAGCTAGGCACTTTGCCAAAAAGGGTCATTTTTCACTGCGAAATTGAGGTGTGACCACGTTGCGTTTTGCGCCGTTTCCTGTCGCAGGCACTGGGCCGACCCACACAAGTGAGGTACCATTTTTCTCGTAAGACTTTGGGGAACACGGGGTGGGTGGAAATGTGTGGATCCACGCAGATTCCAGAACTTTCCACCACAGAAATGTGGGGAAAATGTGTTTTTTTGGACAATTTTTTAGGTTTGCAAGGGATTCTGGGTAACAGAACCTGGTGGGAGGCAGTCAAGTCACCCCATCCTGGATTCCCCTGGGTGTCTAGTTTTCAAAAATGTATAGGTTTGCTAGGTTTCCCAAGGTGCCGGCAGAGGTAGGGTTCAAAAACTACAGCTAGGCACTTTGCCAAAAAGGGTCATTTTTCACTGCGAAATTGAGGTGTGACCACGTTGCGTTTTGCGCCGTTTCCTGTCGCAGGCACTAGGCCGACCCACACAAGTGAGGTACCATTTTTCTCGTAAGACTTTGGGGAACGCGGGGTGGGCAGAAATTTGTGGATCCACGCAGATTCCAGAACTTTCCACCACAGAAATGTGGGGAAAATGTGGTTTTTTTGACAATTATTTAGGTTTGCAAGGGATTCTGGGTAACAGAACCTGGTGGGAGGCAGTCAGGTCACCCCATCCTGGATTCCCCTGGGTGTCTAGTTTTCAAATATGTATAGGTTTGCTAGGTTTCCCTAGGTGCCGGCAGAGCTAGGGTTCAAAAACTACACCTAGGCACTTTGCAAAAAAGGGTAATTTTTCATTGTGAAAATGTGGTACGTCCACGTTGCATTTTGAGCCATTTCCTGTTGTGGGCACAAGGGCTACTCACACAAGTGAGGTACCATTTTTATCGGGAGACTTAGGGTAACACAGAATTGTAGAGCAACTGTTATTACCTATTGACTTTCGATGCATTTCTGCCTTCCAAATGAAAGACAATGTGTAAAAAATAAGTCATTTTGAAAAATGACCTATAATTCTCATGCTAGTATGGGTACTCCCAATTTCGGAAATGTGCAAATATCTACTGTTTCTAAAATCTACATTTTGTTCCCATTTCAGAAATACATAGGTGTCTTTCATAACAATTTTTCCATGTATACATTTTCCCAAAATAATTGCTATATACCCGGTACATAATAAAAAACCATTGCAAGATGCTGCTCAGTTATTGGCTCTGGGTTCGTCTGGTTCTTGGTGAACCTACAAGTCCTATATATCCCCACAACCAGAAAGGTCCAGCGGATATAACGGTATATTGCTTTCAAATAGCTGTCATAATTAGAAGAAGTTACAGGTGAAAACGTTGACACAAATGGCTGTTTTTTCAACTAATTTTCAATTTTTCCTTCATTTAACTGTTAGTTTCTATAAGGAAAACTTTAAGGATCTACACAAATGACCCCTGCTGAATTCAGAATTTTGTCTACTTTTCAGAAATGTATGGCTTTTCAGGATCCATTATTGGTTTCATACCCATTTCTACCATTAACTGGAAGGAGGTTGAAAGCACAAAAAATAGCAAAAATAGGCTATGTCCCAGAAAAATGCCAAAACTGTGTAAAAAAAGTTGGTTTTCTGACAAAAGCCTGCTTGTCCCTGAAAGCTGGGAAGATGGTGATTTCAGCACCATAACCCCTTTTTTGATGCCATTTGCAGGGAAAAAACAAGACGCTTTCATCTGTAGCCCTTTTTTCGCATTTTTCCCCAAAAAACAAAATGTTGCTGTATTTTGGCTAATTTCTGGGTCCCCTCCAGGGGAATCCACAAACCCTGGGTACCTTTACAATCCCCATGATGTTAGAAAAAAAGGACGCAAATTTGGCGTGGATACCTTATGTGGTCAAAAAGTTACAGGGGCCTAAGCCCGCACTACCCCAAATAGCCCAAAAAAGGCTTAGCACAGGGGGGGGAAAGGCCTAGCAGCGAAGGGGTTAAACTTTATTTACAAAAACAATCGTAGACATCGGCCTTTACATGTGCACACATGCACAGCCAACCATCTTTCAATGTTTTTGTGCCAAAAAATGTATAATGACATTAATAACACTGTTGTTGGCAAAGCCAATAATACCCATTGGCTTTGTCAGTGCTTGTTTCAATTTGAGTCGTGTTTTCAGCTGAAGTGAGTGCCTGTCTGAGCATGGGCTCGACTCATGAGTAATGACTGAAATAATTAAGTTGAAAACGAGGTAATAATTATGTATTGACCGCCCACAGCCCAGCGTCAACTCCAACAGGATCCCTCCTGCAGTTTCGGAGACCCTGTTCCTTTAAACGGCTTTTCAAATATTTGATGTTTGAGTGAGTAATACAAAAGGGAACACGGTGTAGTATAAGAACCAGACCACCCACTACTTTTCAACTACATCACGCCAGTCCTCGGCAGAAAATCTTAAGTCCAAACACTGCCTATGTACCAACAATAATTTAATCTTTTGTCAGGCGCTACTGCGTGAGCCGTAGCTGTGGGGTAAGATTTCTACACAGGGCGCTGCATGGGGGCTCCTTGGTGTCCAGATTATCATGGGAAAGAGCGTTTCTGTATTTTGAGAGTGAGATGTGGAAGGAGGAAGATTGTTGAGGTGTAAATGTCGACATTTTGCATCAAAACGTATTTTCGACAAATTATCAACAATAAAGCGCCCTAATTACGAGTGCCCAGGAGGGACGTGCTATTTATAGCACCCAATAAAATCTGACTGCCCAGGGTTCAGAATTTATCAGGTGCGACAAATCGCTCCTGTTCCAGCTTTTGGGAACAGCATGGCGATTTTAGTACTTACCGTTTCAAAATCCGCATGTTACTGTAAACACCCTCTGTTGAATCCCCACACCCGGATATTCCTGGGTTCAGTAAAATCCGCACACCTGTGAATCCTGACCCCTGCCTAAAGAGGGGTATGCGCGGCGGGGCACTGGCGTAACGAAACTTGTGGGGGCCTCCATGCAAGGCACGTGGGGGGGGCCCTCCGGGCTCAATCACGAGCTATGTAGCCAGAGTGCTGTGCTGAGGGGCTCCCTGGAGTTTAGGCCCCCCCGCACCGCGGGGGCCTGTGTTACGCCCCTGCGGCGGGGTCAGAAAACCCGCCTCAGTGGGGAACGCTTATGCGCACGCGCAGCTATCAGAAGAACAGTCCTCATTCTTAAATCAGGGCACGCGGTGATACATACTGCTCTACAAGCAGCAGCACGTCACGTCTTTAACCTTATTATGCCCCGTGCGCAGCTGCCAGACCCCTCTGTTGACTTTGGACTTTTTTGTCCCACTGCTGTTGCGGGACCTTCACCGAGATTTACAAAGGAGTAACCTTTGAGGTTAAGCTGGTGACCTGCGCCCCTTAACAGCTGAAATTCTGGTCACAGGGTGTATTTTACGTTCTGACGAGGCACGGTGTCCACGTCTCTATTAGTACAGCTGACCTTTCAAGGTTCAGTACTCAATAGCATTTTCTTCATATTCTTAGATGTATCCTGCAGTGATAGCAAGAAAGAGTGTTGCCAAAGGCGAAAAGCTAATTATATTTCTTAATTGACAGTACCAAAACATATTTTTATCGATTTCGTATTCATTAAGGTAATTTCAACAAAGTTTTTTTTAATCTGTTAACAAGTTTTAGCTCTCCAAAGTGGTTGCCTCTTTAAAGACGGGGGAGGCGGTGGGAGAGGGGGGGCGTTAGAGATGGGGTGGGGGGAGTAGCTACTCGACAGTGAACATTCGGGGTACTTAACGAGCTAATTTTAGCGCCCACTTAAGACGGAGTATACTAGAGTGCCATTTAAGGGTGGAACATCACCACCTGTCTGTGGAGACAACTTGTTTTCCAAAAGCAAGTTGAATCAAGGAACTGTGTTCTTTATGGGCCAGATTCACACACAAAAAACTGTCTGCGCCCTCATTCTAAGGGCTGTTTTTATCTCATTTTGTCATTTTAGAAGTGTAGGAAGCTGGCTTTTTATGTAGGCTACCAAAGTGAGGTACGTACTTGTAGTAGATGGAGGGACCGACAGGACGCACTGTGCTGGTGTGTATTACGTAATTTTATTACACTCAAGGGTTATAAAAGTAACAAGGTACAGAGGTGATAAGTCCCATTCAGTCTCTCAATGGGTTTCGTTCTTGGTAACCGGCCTCCTTTTCCTTTCTGGAAGCGTCACTTCCGTCCGGGGTTCCCCAGTTGAGTAAAATAATCCAAAGAAACAAGAAATTAGAAAACGGGTCACTCTTTCTAAGAGTTACACCAGAGTGCCACCTTCACCAGGCAAGGGGTGTTTGTGCAGGGTAGGAAGTTGTGGCCACAACCCTTGTTGTGAGGGGATTCTCTTTTCTCCCGCCCCCTTTTTCTCACATGCACGGTTTTCTGTCCCCCAGGTGTCTGCTATGACCCGGTGCCCCACCAGCTCCACCAGAAGCCCCGGGTGTTCTGTACTACTTGCCTTGGACCACGACCCGTCTTCTGGGCCGTGGTGTGGGCATCAAAAGCATTTGTCTCGCCTCTCGAGCTGTTGGGGCTGTATCCTGCACAACACAGCTGCCCGTCTTCGGTCCTCTCTGCTCCGGCGTCTCTGGGACTCACAGGCTCTCCAACAGCTCCGTCCTCAGCTTCGCGCACTGCAGCCAGTACTCCTTCCTCGGGAACCGCAGTCGTTTCTTCCGGTTTCCCGTAGTTTGCCTCCTCGTCGTCCTCCGCGTTCCACTCGTTTGTCTCCACTTCCTGGTTCTTCCCCCTCCTATCTCCGTCCTTGCGCCCTTTGTTTCGTCCTTCACAGGGGCGTGGCGGATCTCCCAACCCTGGTTCTGTGAGAGCTGGAGCATTCTCCGTGTTCGAGACGCGGCGTATGCTGTCGGTCATATTGGAATTCCGCGACTCCTCACAATCCTCTATGTAGAAAGTCCATACGACCCTTATAGGCTAACAGGGCTTAAATTAATAATCCCAAATTTAAATTAATAATCCCAAATGCTCTCTTTGTGGTATTGTGGGCCAGCAGTTTAGGTTTATCAGACGGTAGTGTTAAGCATTTGTTGTTGTTGCAAAGGACGATTGCAAACCAGGCTGATTGTGATAAAATACAGGATTTTTTCCTGGCCAAGGTTAATGACCTGGTTAGGGAGATAAGTAAGTAATACTCGTATAAGTCCTTGTCCTTTCCCTGTGTTGGACCCACCAGACCTTCAGGGCAACACACTTTCAGTCTTTCCTGCACTTGACTTGAATAGTCTGGCCCATACCATGGCTAAAGTAAAATCTGGGTCACCAGATGATCCTTGTCCTCCTAGAGTGTTTAAAATGAGCTTCCCGGAGGTGGGCCCAGAAATTCTGTCCTTGCTAAATCTGTCACTGGCAATGGGGAAGGTCCCACAAAAATTCAAGGAAGCCATGGTGATCCCATTATTAAAGAAAGCTGGGGCGGATAGTAAGAATTAAAAAAAAATTCGACCTATTTCCAGACTCCCTTTCCTGACTAAAGTACTGGAGCAACATGTGCTTAGAGTACTCTCTTCCTTTCTGGAAGATCACCAGTTGCTACATGCTCGGCAAGCTGGATTCAGAGCCCATAACAGCACTGAGCTGGTGATGCTTTCAGTGTTGGATGAGCTAAGGCTCACGGCTGATAGGAAAACTCCCTCCGCACTGATCCTCTTGGACCTCTCGGCCGTGTTCGACACAGTGAACTATGCTCAGTTGGTGGCCCGAGTCCGGCGGCTGGGAGTTACTGGGACAGTCCTCCAATGGATTGTTTCCTTCTTGGAGGATCGGTCCCAAAAGGTCCAACTAGGGGAGTTTACATCCAGGCACGGAGTCTTGTCATGTGGGGTTCCGCAGGGCTCTGCGTTGTCCCCCATGCTTTTCAATATCTACCTTCAGCCACTGGTGGAAGCACTGGCCAAACTGGACTGTCAGGTTTTCAATTATGCTGATGATACTCAATTAATCGTGCGTATTGATAATTCCACCCAGGCACAGCTTAAGGTACAGAGCATCCTCCGGTTTACGATGAATTGGATGACCTCCAATTCACTTAAGGTAAACACTGATAAGACAGAGGTTCTGGCCCTGACCACAGGGTCTAATCCGTGGTCTAGTCTCTTCTGGCCACAAGAGTTGGGTATCACTCCAACACCGGTCCCAGCTGTGAAAAGCTTGGGTATCAGGCTAGACACTAAACTAACCATGAACAATCAGGTAACGGCAGTAGTGGGGAGTTGCGTGGGACTGATAAGACAACTCCGGAAACTTGCACCTCTGCTATCATTTTCCACCATGCGCACTGTTGTGTCGGCATTAATTCTGTCACGCCTGGATTACGGCAACGCAGTTTATATAGGGCTCCCTGAGAAACTTTTGGGGAAACTTCAGGTGGTCTTAAACGATGCAGCGAGACTGATTTTCAAATTACCTAGAAGAACACATGCCACACCCCTGCTACAACAACTACATTGGCTCCCCATCAAGCAGAGGGTTAGGTTCAAAGGCCTGTGCATTGCACATAAAGCCCAGTTTGGAGCAGCGCCTTGCTACATCAAAGATCGCCTGAAATCTTACGTGCCCGGTCGGTGTCTCCGTTCATCTGAGACAAACCGGCTGGCCTGCCCGCGTTTCAACAGAGCCACTCGGGGAGGGCGTGCCTTCTCGGTTGTGATCCCCCAGCTCTGGAACAAGCTACCGGAGAGCTTACGTGGGGAAGCTAGGCTACTCCCTTTTAGAAAGAAACTTAAAACTATTCTGTTTTCTGAGCCATTCGGGTAAGCCTCCCCTTCTTTGTGTGCCTAGCAATTAATTAAGGAATTCCTGGGTTTTTGGGTCAACAGCGCTTAGAGACCATTGGTGATTTGGCGCTTTACAAATGTAAATTAACATAACATAACATACACAGAGTCAATAAATGAGACATACACTCAAGAAGAAACTCAAGAACAATTTAGAAAAGTAGCACAGATTTTTATATCATTTTAGACACCAAGTTCATCAAAATCAGGTAAGTACTTTAGACGTTATGGATTTTTACAGGTAAAACAGCAGAAAATCACAACGGTCAGATTTGAGGCATGAGCCTCGAACGCAGTAATGGTATCCTATGGGAGAAACATTCACTGCATAGGCAAACTTACAAGCGATTCTCGGGATTATTCTTCTGGACTGAAGGTGCTTAGGGGCCAAGGTCCAAAGAACCACCAGCAGTTCGGATTTACCTGTCCTGGTGCACAGGTGCTGGTCGCGTTGGTAGCCTCAAATGCTACCTGTGAAAGTCAATGGAGAAACCTGTAACAGAAAAAGGCTGCAGTTGGAGACTTGGGGACAAGTCCGGCAGAACCCAAAGGGGGCTTGGCTCCTGAAGGTGCCTGTAGCAAGGGGGCACCGTCGGTTGGCTCCGGCTTGGGCTGTGGGCCTCCGGTGCACAGGTGTTTTGTCCGGTGGGTAACTTGTACTTCTTCGGGTTGACCTGGTGATGGGGGCAGACAGGACAGCAGGGCCACACTCAGAGCTGGCCTTGGTGATGCTGACTTTCCTTATCAGTAGTTCGGTCTTGGCAGGGTTGGTGTCCGAACTGGACACTTAAGCCTTTGCTGCTGCATGGACTCTGGTACCCAGGTTATTGGTCCTGGGGACTCCTGGAGGGTTTAGTGGCTCGAAACTTGCTGGGGAGATGGGGCTGATCTCTAGAAGCCACAAAGTTCTTCTCCTGGTGTGATGCTTCCTCAGCGGACACAGTTGTCAGCAGAACAGTATAATGGGCAGATGCGGTCAGTGCCTGCAGACTGCAGAAAAGTAGCTCCTCCACTTCAGGTGAGACAGACTGGTTGGCAAAGTGCTGGCAGCCCTCCCAGGACTTAGTCGGATGCACAGCTGCATCGGGTCTTTGCACAGATGAATCGGGTCTATGCAATTGTCGAGGCATCACAAGGCAGGGTTTTTCACCAAATCCTGGGCTGGTCCACAGTTTTTCAGTTTTTGGCTCTTCTTGGTCCTTCTTCTGTTCCCAGTAGACAAATCTGAGTTCCTGGTGTCAGGGGCCACCTAAATACTGAATTTAGGGGTGTTAAGGGTAGTGTAAGGTAATAGTCAATGGGCTTCCTACCCCTGAGGTGTCTACACCCCCTATATGACCATTTCCTGTGGAGTGTGGGCATAAACCAGACCCACGGTTCCTAGTTCCACTAAAAACAAGATGGTGGAACCCTTTTTTTTTTGTTCACTTCTGGCAATCCACCTTAGGGGTGTGACCAGCCTGAGAGTGAACACGCCTTATGATTAGCTAATGTTCCCACACATTCTGGTGCCAAATGGGCCTCAGGGCAGAATGTGGCATCTCCTAGGTCTGGGGGAAGCCGGAGTCGCATATCAAGGGCGGTAGAGGCTTTGAAGCCGCTGGCCTCGATGTGCTAGAACACTAGCCATCCTGAGGGAGGAGGTGTGCACCTTACCCCGGAACAGGCATTGTTTCTGACCTCAGAGAGTGGGGGCTCTCACTTGGAGGGGGTCAGAAGCTTGTCTGTGGTGGAAGGCTTGACGATACCAGTCAGCCAGAACATTGAGAGACTAATAGTATTCAAGGGGCACCTCTAAAGTGCCCTCTGGGTGCATGTCAGAGCAAATCCAATACTGGCATCAGTATGGATTTGTCAAGACGAGGTGTTCAATACCAAACACCATTATTTTCAGTGAAGCCATTATGTAGCTGGGTAACTCGTAATAGCCAGGGCCCAGTACATATACTTAAGATGGCTTCCTGAACACTTGCAATGTTGTGGCAATGGAACCAGACATCACAGGGGCATATCTGCTCATGCACATATGTCCGCACATATAATATAATGCACCCTGCCTTAGGGCTCTAAGGCCTGCTGTAGAGGGGAACTTACATATGGTATATGCAGTGTGTATGGGCATGGCACACAGGGAGTGTACCATGTCGTGTTTTGAAAATGGCTTGCACCATCCCACGTAGCCTGCAATGGCAGTCTGCATGCAATTTGTGCGTGGGTCCCTTAGGGTGGCATAATACACGCTGCAGCCCTTAGGGACCCTCTTTAGTACCCATTCCCTAGGTACCAGGGGCACCATTTACTAGGGACTTACAGGGGTGCTAAAGTCCTTGCGAATTGCTGTAACAATTGAACATGTACCTTGTTTTAGGGAACGGGCACTGGCACTTCTCAAATATATTACTGAAGCATGGTGTTGTGGTGCACTGTCAGTTACAGACAGCATATTTTCCATTGAAATGGGCAATACATTTGCACAGACATACAGTTCTATTGATAAAAGTATGTAGCGCACAAACTAGAATGTGTAGGAAACGGGTTTCAGCAAATATTCATCATTTGTGCACCACCAGGTCTCTTGATTTGTTTTGATCCTATTAAAAGTCTCGCTTCCTACATGCCTCAGAATTCAAAATGTGGTTCATTTGTGCTTTCCTAACTTCTGATATATTTTGAAATATTTATAAAGTTGATTTACAGTTATTTCAGTTTTGTTGTGTCTTAGGAAAAAAGACATTCTACAGTGTTTCCTTTCACACTGTGTACCCTTCGCAGTCAGAGAAAGAAAAGTAAACACCAATATCCATGAAAAAAGAATTAGCTGCAATTTGTTTGGAACACTTGACCTGCCATCTCTGTCTTTGAACACACAGCTAATGTGACAAAATCAAAAACAAATTTTAAAGGCCTCTTTATTCCTCATCATCTTCTGAACTCCAAAATGGCTATTTTTGGGGGTGCTGCAGCATCCCCCCACATTTACTTCCAGAGCCTAAGACTGTTTTGTCTCCAATCCGACTTTAAAGCAGAGGATCAATAATAGGTCAAATGATAAGCAATGAACTGTAAAACAGCAAACACTAAACAAAAAACAACAACCTCCAAGGCAGGGGGACGGGCAATGTTAAATAAGTTATGAGCACATAAGCAAATAGGACATTATCAGTCGGCGGAGGAGTGTCTGAATATCTGGGTCAACCAGTAAGGTGGGGAGCAAGAAAAAAAAGGTGGGGATGGAGGTGAGGTCACTGTCTGTGCTCTGCGAGATTTGTGAAGAGTGCTACACACTGACTCCGTCTGTACTGGGGCCTGAAGGTGTGAGGGGCCCTGGGAATCATCCAAGCTGCTTGAAGAATTTGCGGTGGCAGACTGTCGTCCGTAGGTTCCTCTTTTAAAGGAACAGGTTATCCCAGTCATTCACAATTGGGCGTTTGCGCAGGCCTCTAATTTCTTCGCTGCCTCACTCCACTTGAGGTTGGCTTGGATGAATATCATTGTCTCCCCCCTGAATCTTCTGCAGCACACATATGAGAAAGAAAATAGAGGGGGGAATGAACCATGAAGATCTGGAGGCCAAGATAGTGTTAGGACATCTATCTCCTAGGCTTCTGGGTATCAGGTCTCTGTGCAGAATGCAGAAGGGCACTTTTTGAGCAGCCAAATAGGTCCACCCATGGGAGACCAAAGTTGACAATTAGCAACTGAAAACCTTTTTCCTTGGAGGATAAGACACAGAAGTAAGTGGATTCCGACTGAGCTTGCCAGCCCATAAATTCTCTCTTTATGAGATATGCACCACTTTTCAGGGATATAAGATTGGCTTTGGCCCCGGACAGAGGGAATGAGCACTCTAAGCCACGGTTAAAATGTTCGTGCCCCCCTTGCTGATTCACCGACACCTTGGCCACTTGATTATCCATTCTGACCATCGCTGCTCCCCCTATTTCCTGCTATTATATGTTGAGAGAATTTATGAAATGCTCTCAGAATTGCAGACAGTTCCCTTCAATTGAAAAATGTGTGTGTTTCTGAAGTAGACCAACTGCCTTTAAGTGCCATTCCTTCCATGGTTGCCCCCACCACCCTCATAACTGGCATCATTGGTCATTATGTCAGGTCTGGAAGAAGCAAGTGAACCTCTCTTTCTGAAGATTTTCCAGGATCAACCACCCCAGTAGGTATTGCGATATAACATCTGTCACAGGAATCATCTCTTTGTAATTATGTTCTTCTGGAGACCAATGGGGCAAAATGTGATGTAGAAGCACTTTCAGATGATGATGGGTCCATGGAACCACAGCTGTTGTGGCCGTCATCAAGCCTAGAAGTCTCAACCAGGAGGCTAAGGACTATGGGAGTTACAGCAGGAGGCTGAGATGGCTCTGCGTAGAAACTCTTGCTTCTATAAGAAATACATACCCTATATCTCTATTGAGGACAACTCTGATGAAGTCTTTTTTTGAGCTGTTTGGAGATGAGTTTTGGAAACATTCAACAGAAACCCCTGGCTTTTCAGGATTTTGAAGACTGATCACAATGGTGGTTACCTTAAAAAACAGAATGAGGCGAAAATTAACCAATTTTCATGGAAGGAGGAAATTTGAATTCCTTGTTATTGAAGCGACACAACCATTGTTGTCAGTATCTTGGTAAAAAAAAAATCTTGAAGTGGATGAGAGGCCAAGGGGAAGGGCGTGGAACTGATACTTCTCTCTTGCATAACAAAGAAACGTCTGACTTTTCAGGTGAAAATGTACATGAAAATATAAATCATGTAGATTCAGTGTCATTAGAAAATCCCTTTTGCACACTGGAGTAATCACTGATTCTAGTGTCACCATTTTGAATAGAGTATAGACTACATAATGATTCCCCACATTTAGGTTCAAGACTGACTGAAACCTCCCGCCCAGCTCTTGATCCAAATAGAAGAGTAGAATGCACCCCCAAATTTCTCTGACTGGAAGGAACTAGCACAATTGCCCCTTTTCACAAGAGAGATTCCAATTGCTGGAGAAGAGAGTTTGGGGCATATTCACAAGGAGCTATCGCCAAATTAACGGCACTTTATCGCAGCCAAAGTCGTGATAAATTTACCCCCCCATTCACAAGCCGGTGTAAACAGCCCACAGCACCAGTTTACCCGCGATAGCAGCCGCAAAAAATATCGCCACAGAGGACCCCAGCAAATATCGCTAATGAGATGCAGAGTAGGCGTTCCCGTGACAAAAGCCGAGACAACAGCACACCTCAACATTCACAACGACCAGCCACATCCGCGATAAAAACACAAAACAGGCGATAAGGCGCGTTAGCACCAGGAAATCTACACCTGCTCTGACCTGGTGTAAAGTCGGACGGCAGCCAGCACCACAAAAGGGAGCACAGCCCAGGGCCACATCCGAAGGGCAACAGATGCCATGGAGCCACCCATCATGCGGCCCGGACACCCAAGAGGGCCACAACACCCACCTCCACTACCCCAGGACCCCAACCCACACCCGGAACACCCCCCCACCCCCCGGACCACCACAGACGCAGCGCAGACAAAGACAGCGGAACCCCAGGAAACGTACCAGCCGCACAGACCCAACATCTGACAATGTCACCGTCCACTACAGGCTGAAAGGGACAACCAACCTACGCATCCTGACCATCATCGCCTAACAGGCCTACGGCAACAACACAGCGGACAACCAACATCCCACCCCACACAAAGCTGATGGCGTGGCTGCACCTGTTGGCCCCTGGGACCCCCAACCAACACCCGCCAGAGTCGGAGGAGTCTCACAGCCAGCCACATCCAAGTCCCCCACACCTGTCCTGGACATCACCATCACCCTGGTACCCCAGTCCCCATACGTACAACACAATGCGCAGGATCCGCTGGAGACCAAGCAAGGACCATACGCCATAGCAGGATGCACGCACGTGTCGGGGGCAATACACAGCACACATGTACTACCTGTGCCCTCTGGTGACACAGCACACAATCACCGCAACAGGAAACACACGTCTCACACCAATGTGCAGGCAACAACAGAACACTGTGGAACACCCAACAATGTCGCCTTCAAATACACAGCCAGTGTGCATGATACCTTCATCCTCCGACAGCCCATCATCAACCAGCGTCCCCAGGATGGCAACAAGGGAAATGCACAGCCCCTTGGCAATATACAAATGAACACCCCACACACCTCAACTCCACAACCATGCAACTCACAACGCTGGCAATGCACACGTCACAAAATCACATACAACAGGCACAACAATATGCCCACCCACCAGACACGACAGAACAACTTACAATGTCCACATGGGCAAGCCCTGAACATGAGCCAGCAACGGCATGGCACCTCAGCCACATAATAGCCGAATGTGGGGAGAGGTGGCAACCATGCATGTGTGAAGGATGCAGTAGAACCATGATTGGGAAAGTACACAATGCCAAGAGTGCCGGAGATGTGCTGGACACCTCGCAGTATGCAGAACACACCCATAACCATGGCGACATACACCGCTTGCGTATGGAGTGTAGTGGACAGTGGACGCCACCATGTCACCCCAGCCAGTGGGGGACCTCGCGGAAATGTTGCCTGTTACGGCCCCCCCTAAGCGTCAGCGGAGTGGGATGGCCCGGCGTACGCCACGCCAGCGTAGGGGTGTGAATAAAAAGCACGTAGGCCTGGGCGTGGTCCTCTTCCGGAAAGACCCACGTCCCTGCCAGGGCGGCGCCTCCCACCTCGCCACGAGGCCGACGCCATCCTCGTGAGCGGAGTTGCCTGCGATGCCGTGCGCCTGTCGGACCCCGGCACGCTGGACCACGAACCCGTCAGGCCAGCCCCAGCGCAGCCAGGCCACACTGATCACCTTCTGACACCGGCGTGTGTCAAGGAGGGCCCACCATGTGCCGGCGCAAGCCCCAAGCCCGAGGCCCGAGACCTTGGCAGCCACCTCAGACCATCACGGCCTCCACGACTCAGGCCCGCTTTATTCCTTTTTCGTTGACGTACTCCACTGCCGCCCCCAGCCTACTCTTCGGACCAGTAGGTCCCATATGTGAAACTGTGTCCTGAGTCATGAATGGCAGTGACCCTAAACCCGGGCCAGCGGCCACAGCACCAGACCCCCCCCCGATCAGTGAGGCATAGTTCCATATGGGCATCTTGCGACACGTGGTGCCACTAACCCTGTTCAACGCCAGCCTGCTACACGTGGTGCCACTGAACCTGAACTACGCAGGCCGGTGGTGCCATCCAACCTATGCCGGAGACACTCGGTGAATGGGCCGTGCTGACCGCTGCCTCAGGCCTACACCACGGTCAGGTAGGTCACACATTTGGAACTGAGTCTTGATTACACCATGGCAGTGAACATTAGTTATGGCAGAGAACAATTCACAATACACCCTCCGATGTGGTGGCAACAAGTCTGTGCATGGCATCACAACCACACGTGTCTGTGGGCCTACGCGGACCACTGCCCTCGGCCTACGCTGCGCACGAGTGGGATCACAGATTTGGAACTGAACATCGGTAATTCAAAAGGCAGAATACATTTCTTCGCACGCACGGAGGGGCGTAAGAGGATGACACTTTGCAGTCCGGAGGGAACAGGATCAGCGTCACGGAGGTGATTGAACACTACCGACAACTGCCACTGTGTCACTAACTCTGTGCCTCGCGAGCCAACGACACGTGGCTGTGGGCCACTGCTGACCGCTGCCTCCGGCCTACACTGTGGTCCAGTAGGTCACAGAGTCCTGATTTGGCAATGTTGGAGTTCACATCTGTGTACCGGCATCATCGCAGACTGCATCCCCTCACAGCACCTGTGCCACTAAGTGTGTTCCCCGACATTCATGGACACTCACTGGTCGCACATTGGTGGCGTTTGAGTCTATGGACTAGGGGCTAGTTTTCATCCTCATGTAGCTGATACCGAATTGTTGGTGAAAACGAGGGTTGCGCTTTCCACTCCTCCATTTGCTGCTTCCGGATAAAATCAGACCTTCCGCATCATGCCCTGGAGGACACCTCCACTGTCCCCCGCAACCCTCCGCAACATACACCTCGGACATTGATGGGGACCCGCTCAGGTCGCATGGCCCATCTGACTGCACCACAAGTCACCGTCCCATGGCTGGGTGCCTGTGCCGGCCACAGTGCATCCGGGGCCACTAACTCTGTGCTGCTCAGGCCTGGGACCCCTTCTTCTGAGACATTGAATGGCCTCTGTAGCGATGGTCTTGGGGTCATCAACGCCATGTGTCTGTGGCCCTGCGCTGTCCGCATCCTCCGGCATCAACTGCGGGCCACCAGGACCCACACATAGCATTGAGTCCTGACCGGCCCGGACGTCGCATCACCGCAGGAGGCACACGCCACCACCGCAAGGACCACCTTCAACCGCCATCTGCCAGAGTCGAAAGGGTGGTCCTGACAGACCTACGGAGTTGCTCAGACCTGTCGTGGATGCCATCATCGGCCTGCTACCCTGCTCATCACTCCAGGTGCCAGTGACTCAGTGCACTGCAAGCCATTGTCCGTTACTGATTGAGTTTTGTGCTGTTGTGAGGTTGCGCAGCAATGTCACCTCATGCAGTGGGGAAGACCTGGGACGTTGATGAGGAAGTTGATGCAGGTGTAACAGACCCCACTGCATCTGCATCAGGGCTAACCCGAAGGGACATAATCGTAGCAATTTCTTCACATGAGCGCGCTCTTCTCTAGTGCCCCTACCTCAGAGCACTGCAACTCACGGAACGTCCAGACTGAATATTGGGTGACCTCTGGCCTTACTCCGGATCCCTCCATGTTGCTCTGCATTTAACTCTGTTATGCTGGTGTTTTCTGTTTCCATGACACTGGTGTCCACTTTTCAGGTTGTTGGCAGCACCAAGCACTCCGTGCGGGCTGGCTTATACTCACCCCACACACATCCAGCACAGGCGTCACTGTACATGTGGCCCTGCCAATAAAGGGGCCGGGCGCACGTGCCCGTAGCCAGTTCAACATGATATGTGCATGTGTCCCTGTGGTCTTGTTGTATGCATGGGGGCCCTGGGCCCTACGACATTACATTGTGCTGTGTACAGCGGACGCAGACATGTCACCGCAGGCAGCGGGCTAGAACCTGGACATGTGGCTTTGTGGTCACCCACTCAATTCATAAGGGGAGTGGACTGTGCCGTCGTACGCAGAGCCAACGTGGGTGTGTGACTGATATGTGCGTGACCTGGGCGTGGTTCTGTACTGGGTATGTGCATCTGCATGTGTCTCTATGGCAGTGTGGGTCTCCTTTGTGGGGTGTAGGTGGTCCCTGAAGGGTATTGGACACCCACGTATGTGTTCTAGTTTGCATTCCATGGATTGGGCAACACACGCACCTGTTGGGCCACCTCCTTTTGGCGTTCTGCCACCTGGCATTGGGGTGCCATGTGTGGGTGGGTGAAGTGTTGTGAGGCAGCCGTGATTGCGGGTGCCTCATGCTGTGTGGTCTGTTGAAAGGTCTGGGTTCTCCTCTGAGTAGCTTGTCTGCCCTGGTCCTGGTGGTGGGTTGTGTGGGATGTCCATGGGCTGTTGTAGGGCGTCGGTGTCGGGGGTGTGGTGTTCGTCTCCGGCATCACTGATGGGTTGTCTGTTCTGACCTGCTGGAGGTGTTGTTTGTCCCTCTGCATTGTGAAGGGGAGGTGCATGTTGGCATTGTGTTGGCGCCTTGTTCTTGTCGACATGCAGACTGTGTGACAATGTACATTGTGACTGTTTGGGCGGTGGTGGCTATTTGAGTTGGGACAGTGTACATTTGGCCTACATGGCTGATGAGGGGTTGTAGGGGTAGATGTGCATCTCACAGTTCCCTGCTCTGTCCAATGTGATTGTTCTGTTTCTGCGCCTGGGTGGACCCAGTTGTGTCCCCTGTTCTGCAGTGTGGGTGTTGCACTTTGTGCCACATTGTCATGGTATGTGCTGTGATTGCTATGTGTGTGTGCTGCAGTGTGCCAGGGGGATGGGGGACATGTCCCTGGGGAATTGTGGGTGTGCAGTGTGTTACACCTCATTGTGCATGTGTGGCATTGTGCCCATCACCCCCCGTCCCCCCAGTCCCTGTTGGATCCTCACCCTGTTGTTGTTGTGTCAGGTCCTGTCGAGCTGTGTCCGTACTCCCTACTCCTTGCACCCTCTCCACACTGATGACTGTGGCCTGGGTTTCCTCCTGCTCCTCCTGTGGCGCTGGACTGCCACCTCCTGTCGCCGTTGCTGCCTTCCTGTTGGCAGCGGGTTTGTACCTGGTTTAGGTTGTCACGTCCTGCCGGCGCCTCTTGGCCTCCTGGATTGGCCTCCTGGGCACTCGGACTGCATTCCAGGTGGCCTGCTTGTGGGTCAGTTGCTGGTAGTGTTCTGTCGCCTCCGTGGCCTTGGTCTTGTTTTCCTGCGGTCTGCACCCAGTCTTCCTCTCCCTTTTCTCCTTGGCCTTCCCCGACCCCATTGTTCCTTGCTGTTGGTCTGTGGGGGTTGTGTGGTTCGCGTAGCCCTCTGCGCTGGGTCAGGGTGCATCCATGTTGCTACGTGCTTTGGCTTGTTTCTGGTGTGTTGTGTCTGTGGTTTTTATGATGCAATTTCCCACCAGACGCGTGGGATTTGCAGGCCTGAGGCTGCTTTTCGCTACTTTTTGTACCGCGATTGGCCTCATCGCATGATTTCTCGCGTTCGCGTTTTGCATTTTTTCGGCGTGGCGTTGATTTTCTTGCTGACATTTGACGCGTTATCTGGTGACTATCGCATGGTACCGCCTTGTTGTGAATTCCACGTTGACACGGGGTTATTTTCCCGTGATAGGCTGCGTTATTGAAAGTTGCGTTACGCTACTCTTGCGGTAGTTATCACACATTCTTGTGAATATACCCCTTTGTCTTTGGATTTGTGATTATGGAAGAGGTGCTGCAAGAAACATAGATTCAGGGGGTACTTTTGAATTCTATAAAATAACCATCTTGTACGATGGAGAGCACCCATTTATCTTGAACGAGGTGCTCTCCAAACTAGCCAGAACCTTTTTATCCTTCCCACTACTTCCACATCAGCATAGTCACCTTTGGGGGCAGTAGTTGCTGCTGAGGCTGGAACTGGGATTTTTTGGCAATCACCATCCCTAGCCATAAGGCTTCTGGATTCCTTACGGAGTACGATGCTGGATAAAAGACATTTTAGAAGGTAGTGTTTTGAATTGCTGAATAATCTTCTTTTGCTCAGCAGTTTCTGGATCAATTTATGGAGGAGTGAATAATTAGGGACCTAAAAATGGTAAATGATTGATCAATGTTCTTTTATCAGCATCTGGTTTCTACGCTTTTACCCATAACAGTCTTCGACCAGCCGCAGAAGGACCCGAAGAGGTTTCAAAAGGCCACAACAAATCAAATGTCCCTGTCAAAAATTGGCCTAACAATTCCATATTCCCTAAAATGGAGGTAGGATCAGCCCTGAAGATAGTCAAATAAGAATTGGAAGTATTTTAATGAAGTCTGAAAAGCATATGCTGAATATGTCCCAGTCCTGAATTTAAAATTAAAACATGCCTAAGAATGCTTTAATGTGTTCTTCACTTTATGGGTCTGGTAGTGATGCTTCTTCCGAACCTAAGGCCGAGGTAATTGCCATATTAGATAGGTTAGAATTTACTTCAGGCACTTGACTGAAGTCTTCTTCAAAATAAGCCAATAAGTGCCAGCGATTCAGGAAGGTTGGCAACCTAATTTCTTGATATCCTTCCATTCTTTTAAATTAAGATTTTTTTCTGACATTGTGCAATGGAATATTCATCAACAGCAGGAAGATCATATATAGCTTTGCTACATTGTTGGGCGAGTAAAAGTCATAATAGGGCTCCTGAATACAAGATTGAAAATCCAGCATTTCTCTTATGTACTTGAGGCCTTCCTGTGGTTGTGCTCCCTGCACATATCCCCCTGGATGCAACGAGTCCAGTCCTTCGTCCAGGTAAAGATTTAAGTAAGATGTTCTTTTCTGAAGGTTCATTAAGAGCATCTGAGACGGCATCCGAAATAAATCATTGACTGAATATCAGCCTTGGAGATCAAACAATGTTCTTGTCATCTCCTGTAGCAGCAGCAGCAGCAGTATCTTCAGGCACATGACGCATGCATAACCATGCGGAAGCAGTGGCTTCCGCTTATATATGGTTACCTACTAACCTAGTTTCTGTCTCGCAAAACCAGAACCTGGACAGAACAAACCCTGTCTGTCCTAATCCCCTTTTATATGTTCATTAGTAAAGAAACTTTTGGGGGATCAAAATCCCTTACAATGGCTGAGCTCCCTCCGACGGAGGCTTTAATGAAGCACATGAGTGGGGAGGCCATGCCCTACCACTGCACCTTTCAAGAACCTGCTGCTAGAGCAAAGTGTCTGAGAGAAGGAAGAAAGAAAGGGGCTTTAGGGAAGGGGTAGATCTCAGCTAACGAAACAGGAAGAAAGATAAGTGTAATGTCTGGTATTAGAAGATCTGTCACTGCGAGGTGGGGTCTCATGTGGTAAGCACTGGTACGAGGAAGACGGGCGAAGAGTGAAGACGGGCGAAGAGCGAAAGGGGCATTCTTAGTTCCACGGGTTGGAATGGGGATATCACAGTAGCACCGCAGGCCTTCAGAATGAGGCCCAAAATGTAGAAAGGCTACAAAAATAGAAAGCTTTAAATCCCATGGGGAAAACATTTTTGATGTTCTTTTTGTTTGAGAGTTTTGCTACGTGTGTACCATGCATGATGAATAAATAATGATTGAATATATTTGTTTAGCACAGCTTTTTTGAACAAAATCTATTTTTAAGTGCTTTTTGGTAGTAGAGTTGAATGTACGAAGCATGCAGAAAAGACGAATTTTGCATTTTTTTCCTGAAGATGAGGTTGCTAAACCCCTTGCTTTTTTTCGGGTAGCAGTGTGTTTGACTATCTAAGTGAGTGTTTTTTGGTAATTGAGCATTTAGAAGTGTTATGTTGTGTTTCGTTTTTGTTGCAGTATTGTGGGGTTATAATATGAATGGGTATGTGGGGAAGTCAGAGCGCATTGAAGGGGACTTGGCTGTAAATGTGGTGTTGGGATTCCAGGCATTGTACCTGCTGTATTTGTAGGATCAGGCCCAACACATTTTGTTTACCCCAGGCAGTATACTTTACACATACGTCACACTGAAATGATTAATGTACATTGATGCCCTTGGGGTCTGCAAAATTATGCTAGTAGTTATGCATTAAAACTGTTGGCTCTTTACGTCTCAGGCCCTCGTCAAACGTGTGCCAAAAATCCCAATTCGGATTTAAACAGGAGATACCAGCCAAATTTGAATTACAAGTTTTAATCAAAAAGCCACCTCTTGTGTTTCTCCCTATACACTTTTTGCTACAGAAAACCTGGTGAAGTCTAACTGGGGAAAAGTACATGGAATGAGGGAAAAGGTGCAGAAATTGGTGTGCAAATACCAATATTGTTGGTATCTGTCATTCCAAGGAGAAAAACACAGTGGCGGACGACGCATAAAAACAGTGCTGAGGCGGGTGGAGGGGTGCGGGGGTGCGATGGGGGGGTATGACGCGGGGGGAATAATAAAAACATAGAAATAAAAATAAAGCTTACCTCATGCTGATTCTGCCGCCTGGCGCTTGCTTCCTGGTCATAGCAGTCCCTGTGACACCATCGGGCTCCCCATCCAATACCCATGCTGTTCTCAAGCATGAGAGCAGCACGGGGATTGGTCTGAGTGGGCTGGATCAAAGCTCGCTCAGGCACAGGGAGGCTGTGCTGTTTCTCCAACCGGGCTCTACAATACAGCCTAGTTAGAGAAACCCTTAGTGTGCATGTCAGTTTGGCCAGCCTGAGATGGCCGCCACACTGACATGCGCACTTAGAAGTGCACAACACTCCTCCTCCCTCCTCCCATGGCACGGCCCCGCCCCTCCTAGCACACATTGCTGGCTGAGCCAGCAGCTGAAAAATAAAACAATAATGAATTATCGTTTTATTTCTCAGCTACTGGCTCTGAGCCAGTGGGGCGACGCTCCTCCACACTTGTGGAGGAGCCACTGCTGGAAAAACACATACTGATATGGTAATATTGCACCCAGCAAAAACAGTACTCCGCGATATCGGTAATTCCCTATAATGCCCATATAATTTTACGGAGCAGCGCATAATGAGACTTATTGTTGGTTATTTTCATCTGGCTAAGACCAGAAGAACTTGGCTAAGACTGATCAAAATAAGGACTTCCAAATCTGTGCGATGCTAGTATCCCAGCCGAAACAATAAAAAAGCAGGGTAAGTCTCGTTTCACCATATTGTCTCATTTTTTACCCTGAGATATCATTCACTACTAATAATGAAAGTGGAAGTTCATCATGGAAGAAATTCTAGATTTTCCCAGAGGATCTCTCTTTGTAAAATAGAAAGAGGCAGGCTCTCTGGGATCTAAGAAAAGTCGCATGGAAGAGTAAGGACAGCAGGATAAAATTAGGTGGGCCGATCTGCTTATTTACTGTCAAGGCAGCAGTCGACAAATCACTTTGTCTCTCACCTTTGCAAGTGCAGGGTGCCAATCGTTCTATGGTCCGAGTCACGACCAGGCTAGGTCTCACCCGAATGGTGGTCGTCTGCGTTTGGGAGCCTGGGATGAGTTTTGGGCATGGACCCGTGCTCGAAGTTTTGGCTTCCTTCAGCCTAGTAAGAGTGACTGGAATCCTGGGCCTTTTAAATTTTGTACAGTTTTTGTGCGGGTTACTAGCCTTGATTGCTCTTCCACTTCCTTCCTTCTTCATGGGGTGTATCTGTTCAGCAGCAGGCTTTGAAAAAAATGTAAGGCTACTACTCAAGACACCAATTCCAGTTTTTGCCCTTTGGCATCCTTTTAGTCAGTCAACAGTCATTGAACATCATCGCTACCTCACACATATTGCTGTGCGGCTTACTGGGCCTTCTCTGACTACCCCTCTTTTTTTGATGTACACACACTGAGCATCCCTCTGCTGGTGCTGTGTAGCTGCCTATATGTTTTAGGTCTTATTGCAAATATAAATTGCGCATCTTTCCCTCACATACGCTCATCCATCAAACCTTCAGGTGTTGCGCTCCATAAAATAATAACCACACCTCAGTGGTCATCACGTACGGCATGAAACCACTTCCTACATAGGCTCAAAACAAAAACAACACCATTCTACCACACACCCTGCACGTGTGATAAGTGCTTCAGTGCCCCTCACAAGGGCAGCAAGCAAGCGCTATATACACTCTACATACAATACAACCAGGGGCAATGCTAAAAACAAAACTGATTCTTCTGTTTTTGTTTGCTGGATTCTAACATAGCGCAACCAGAGACATATTCTAAATTTGGTGACACTTGTGGAAAAGTATTGGTGTGCTTGCAGCTTTCTGAATTTTTTTTTTTTTGTAAATAGATTTTTTATTTTATTTTCAAAACAGTGCAGCAAGAGCAAAGAAAAACACCATACAGTTATTCTAGAGTTCAACCCCACCGACCGCTTAACAGTAGCAATAAACATTGCAAGTCCCTCCCACCCTCCTCCCTATCCCCGGATACCCATCAGCCAGGAAGATTCAACAGCAGGAATAAACACCACAATATAAACCTAAGTACAACAGTCCACATCACACCCACATTCACCAGGTCACCACCTGGCTCTGTGTCCCAGGGTCCTCCAATATCGCCAAAGAATAGTAAGTACTGTATCCATTTGCCCCACACCGTATAAAATTTCCGGGGGAAGCCCCTGCTGGCATACGTTACTTTTTTAGCCATCATGTACATACCCATTCCCCGTCTCCATTCTGGCTAAGTTGAACACTCCCTTGCCCCCCAATATCAAGCTATGTCTCTTTTGGCTACTACTAGGGCGCAGAGCAAGAGCTGGGCCTGTGGTAGGTCAATATCATTAGGGAACCCAATATGACAAACTTAGGGTCCAACAGGATCTGTGCCGAAAACACCCCACTGAGTTTCCCAATGAACTGCAACCCAGTAATCCTGGATTAGGGGGCAGCTCCAGAGCATATGAAGGAAGGAATCATCTTCTCCCTGTAGGGCCAGCTTTAGGGCAGTGTGACTGGTGCTGACCTTGGGAGAGGGCGCTGACCTCAAGAGGGGACGCTGTGGTTAGCAATAACTTACGATTTAAAAACATCTTCAGCAGAATTCCTTGAGCATCCAGTTTTCAGGCAGCATTAAAAATGTCAAGTTAACTCTTGTGATTAATGTTTCTGCTAGAGAGAGAGATCAGAGTTTTGTGTTGGGGCAGTTTTGACTCGCCATAAAGTAGCACAGAGGATTAATATGCCTGCAGCAAAGAACGCGCACTGTGCAGATCACAGATCTGTATTTTATGTGGATAGCTAAGTGGATTACTGCTTTTGTCACAGAGATCCTTTTGTTACAGCAGTTCATAAGATACAACCCTAATATAAAACATTGACTATTATGAACTGTCATCAAAGAGCTGCATGCAAACTGCATGAAATAGGTCAAGACGTTCTGTTTTATTCCCCCAGGCTTTCATTATCTATTCCTAATGTTGCTGAAAAGTGTTTGTTTGGGTAGGTATACATTTTTATTAGTAAAGTCAACCTTTACCAGTGTTTACCATGCGTGCCTTATTTGGGCATATTTTAAGAATGGATTTGCGTTCATCCAATAGTCTCGTTGGAGGGAGGAGAACGGCATGATATTGCCACCTTCCATGGGTTCTCCCACTCTGGATATCACGATTAAGTATCAGGTCTTGAATCCCCGCAGTTTCGTAGTTTGGGAAGCCAATGTCCCTTCCATAAGGGTGTTTACCTCGTAGGTTTGCCATGCTACCTTATAGCTTGCATAGCCATATCCCAGGCCGCAAGCATGACCTGGGTGGCAGGAAGGAAACACTAAGTTTCCTTGCCTCCGTATAAGTAGTGTAGGCAGGACCGTTTCCCCCATTGCTCCCGCTCCAGCCGGAAAGTTGAGTGGTCCAGGGGGGCAAATAGCCAATCGTTGATATTTATGAGGTGGGCCGCCCAGTAATAGGCATGTATGTCAGGCAGTGCCAACCCGCCGTTGTATTGATTGCGTTGTAGAGTTTTAAGGGTAATTCTGGTGTGTTTACTATCCCATAGCAGAGTTCGCATGTCACCCTCAATTGCCATGAAGGTCTCAGGAGGGATCCGATAATATGTATTTTGTAGGGCATAAAGCAATTTGGGTAGGGAGATCATCTTAAACATAGCATAAGGGGCAGCCCTCGCCACCACTCCATTTCTTCCCAGTAGGTTGCATCACCCTCCCGAGGTTTTCTTCAAAGCAAACTTCCCTCTCCAGTGTCACGTATATACGTAGGTATTTGACTCCATCAGTTGACGAGGGAGTGAGGGCACAGCCATTCCACCCTGTGGAAGACAAAGCACTGATCTGCCCCAATTGACGCTGTGAAGTGATTATTTCCAATAATCCTCAAACAGTTGGAGGGTCGAAGGGAGGGACAAGGATGGTTCTGTAATATAAAGGAGAATATTGTCCATGTAAAGTGAAATCTTTTCTTCTATCTCAGTCCCACTCGTGATCCGGAAACCAAGGATCACGGGATGATCATGGACTGCGCAGGCTAGAGATTCTATGTTAAGGGTGAACAGAAGAGGGGATGGGGGCAACCCTTTCTCATACCTCCACCAATGCGGAACTCCGCGGACAATACCCTGGTCACCCGGACCACGTCCATCGGGCCTGGTATAATAGCTTAACCCATTTCCTATATTGGGGACCAAACCCAAACTTAACCAGTGTGTGTTGCAGAAAGGGCCAATGCACTGCATCAAACTCCTTTTCTGTGTCCAGCGCTAGAAAGACATGAGGTTCCAAGCGGTCTTTGATTTCATTTAGCCAGTTATGGGTGTGTTGGGGAATGAGTCTTATTGACCTACCAGGCAAGAAGCCTGATTGGTCCCTATGGTTTAGCGGTGTGATGATTTGCAGAAATCTAGTGGCCAAGATTTTCACCTATGTATTGAGTAATGAGATTGGGCGGTATGAGTCACAACGCTCCTTCAGCTTGCCCTCTTTATGAATGACAACCAGGGCTTTAAGTGGGCCGGGTCTAGCTGGTGCTCAGCACCGGCAGTTCTATAAAGCAGGTGCCAAACTGGTCGAGCACTCCATTTTTGCCCTCAGGGAGAAAAAAAAAATCTTACCTCTGCAGCAGTGCCACACTTTATAATCATAATGAAGGGTGGCACTGCTAAGATTTTTTTTAGTGAAGGCTTCACTGCTTTTGAGGTAACTTCAAAGAGACTCGCTAAAGTACTTTCAGAGTCTCATCATTTCAGAACAGAAGCATTTTCAATATTCTATACAAAAAGCCATAGTTTTGCTAATTTAGCTTACACAAACAGCAACCATTGGCAAGGGCAAAAAGCTCTGGCTTGTAGGTGTAATGCTACTTGTTGCATCAGTATTATATATCTGTTTGCAATGACAGAAGCAGCAAATTACCAGTTGGGCGGCACACAAGGTTCAGCGCAGATTATAGTTTACTTTTCAAGCCACGCCCTTAATCACATCGGGCACGCCCCTTTCAGAGACCCCCTAGTTTTTTCATTCCACTTAAAGCCCTGGTGACAACTATGACTGCCTGTCAAAGGTCTTGGGGGAGGGTGCCCTGGGCAGCTTTCTGAATTTCTGACTTTCTCAGCTAAGTGTGTTTTAACTTTCAAATGTGGGAATGAGATTATGGAGCCTGTCCTCGCTTTTTAGCCAGCAGTATTTAGCTTTCTAGGAATGGTTGCCCTGGCGAGTCCACATTTCAGTAGAATCCCACAGTTTGCAATGCTGGTCCTGTTCAGGCAGCTTGGGCTTTTTTAACATCATCATCTATTGCTGCGTCATGTACATTCCTGCTTACAACAGGAAAACCGAAAATATATGTTCCTCAATGCACAGTACGGGTGCTTTAAAAGCCATGTTATGCGGCTACTTTCCCTGCGTAACATATACCAGACAGCGGCGTAGCTAGTCCTTTTGCCGCCCTCGGCCGACGAGTGTAAGGGGGTGAGGTGGTGCCTGCGATTCCGCCCCCAAAACTCGAGCACCCCTGTGGACCGCCCACCCCCCTTTGCTATGCCACAGTAGCCAGACTTGCATAGGAAGCTCCACTTTGGTAGAACATACTGTTTGTTTCCTGTCGTTGTCTTTCCTTTTACTTCTCAATAGGTGCATCGGTGGAGATGACGCAAATAAAGACCGCAACTCCCAGAATGCACTCATTTCTTAACGAAAAAACCCAAAGTTGAAAACAAGGTGCCATGCTGGAACGGAGTGATGTAGTAACCTCCTCCGTCCCACCGCCTCCGCCACGTGCGCATGTTTGCCCTGACATTTCACCCCAGATTAAAGGCAGAAGTTGCAGGTGTGCGAATTGCCAACGAGGCACGCGCACAGTTCAGCTCTCGACGCCAAGAAATGCTCGCTGCCGCTCTGCTGTGTGGATGGCAATGCGCAGGAGGGTGTTGCCAGCGCGTGCAGGGCACGCCTCCTTTGCAGCAGTGATTCCCCGCGTGCATGGCAGACATGCATGCTTTTGTGCACGCTATGGAAGCCGCTCCCAGCGCTCCTTCCTGACCAGCTCAGCACATTGTGCAGCTGCTGCTGCTGCCAGGGGATTAACATGCCTGACGTATCGACGTTTAACTGCGATGCCTGCATCCTACGCCGCTAAGAGCTTTGCAGCTTTTCTTCTCCTACCCAGGGCCGGTCCTAGAACTTCTGGGGCCCCGGGCGAGAGGGTAGATGTGAGGCCCCTCTAATTTGCATGTAACATAACAAGAAGTGACATCACAGAAAGTGACATCGCAGGACTATTGATCTTATTTGGCATCACTGAAGAGACCTAATGTGGATATCAGTAACATGGACAAAAAGATAAATATGCAAGTGAAATAAGTCCATATATTTGAAGACTGTATTAAATGGATTACATTTGTCACATTGGATGGAAAAGCTAGGTGCAGGTCTCAAAAAGATGGATATTTTTTACTCCATGTTTCCAGATTCCATGATTGTTTTCAGATGAGTGTTACAGCAAACAAATGATGGACGGAATGCTAACAATGCAAACATTCTCCCCCAGTCAAAAGATCTGGGTTAAATCCATCGTTATTTTGCCCACTACGCCACCCCAGTTTGGACCCAGCCATATGCAAATCAGTCTTGACCCTGTGCCCCATGGGAACCGTCCAGACCGAACTGCCAGGCCAGGTCCTCCCTGGACCGGAAACAAGCATCCTGGGACCGGTTTCAGGGTATGTCACCCTTCTTTAGCCAGGCTAGCTTGAATCCAGTGGCACAGTGAGCAAGGAACCCACGTCTGGGCATACCAATCCCACTTAGAGCAAAAAGTGTTACAGCAAACAAATGATGGACGGAATGCTGACAATGCAAACATTCTCCCCCAGTCAAAAGATCTGGGTTAAATCCATCGTTCTTTTGCCCACTACGCCACCCCAGTTTGGACCCAGCCATATGCAAATCAGTCTTGACCCTGTGCCCCATGGGAACAGTCCAGACGGAACTGCCAGGCCAGGTCCTCCCTGGACCGGGAAACAAGCATCCTGGGACCGGTTTCAGGGTATGTCACCCTTCTTCAGCCAGGCTAGCTTGAATCCAGTGGCACAGTGAGCAAGGGACCCACGTCTGGGCATACCCATCCCACTTAGGGCGAAAAGTGTTACAGCAAACAAATGATGGACGGAATGCTGACAATGCAAACATTCTCCCGCAGTCAAAAGATCTGGGTTAAATCCATCGTTCTTTTGCCCACTACGCCACCCCAGTTTGGACCCAGCCATATGCAAATCAGTCTTGACCCTGTGCCCCATGGGAACAGTCCAGGGAGGACCTGGCCTGGAAGTTCGGGCTGGACTGTTCCCATTGGGCGCAGAGTCAAGACTGATTTGCACATGGCTGGGTCCAAACTGGAATGGCATGGTGAGCAAAAAAACGATGGATTTAGGCCCAGATCTTTGTACTGGGGTGAATGTATGACATTGTTCTGCATTCTGTCCATCAATTGTTGTTTTTGCATTTGTCACCCCGAGTGGGTCGGGTATGCCGAGACGTGGGTCCCGCGCTCTCCATGCCTCTGGAGTCAAGCTATCCTGGCTGATGAGGGCTGAAAGCCCGAAACCGGTCCTAGGATGATTGTTTCCAGTCCAGGGTGGACCTGGCCTAGCAGTTCGGGCTGGACTGTTCCCATTGGGCGCAGAGTCAAGACTGATTTGCATATGGCTGGGTCCAAACTGGAATGGCATGGTGAGCAAAAAAACGATGGATTTAGGCTCAGATCTTTGTACTGGGGTGAATGTATGACATTGTTCTGCATTCTGTCCATCAATTGTTGTTTTTGCTGTTTTCAGATGAGTGCATGATAAAAATTCCAGTTCTGTCTCATAAAGGGGAGAGATCCTGTTGAGGTAATGAGGGGTGGGATCATTCAAAATATAAAATTAAACAAGACAAAAACCCTCACACCATGGATATAATCGCGAATTTCAAAAGGCTCCGTTATCTTTCCGTGCCTTTATTGTGCCACCTTAGTATGACATTAATACTAACCCTGGGCGGCAAATTCCGTTCCGCTCGCGGAACTTGCGAAATTTCGGCATTTCCGCGTTCCGCGCGGAATGCGGAAATGTCGAAACTTCCGCGATCCGCGGCGGAACGGAATTCGGGTATAAATAAAAGCAGGTGCCCGAGTTGAAGCTCAAATTCTGTAACGTATGATTTTCTCGAGCGCAATACTCGTGTAGAATTCGTGAGCGTGGTTAAGCAGATGTGCCTTCTCTCCATTTCCACCCTGTAAAGTTAGCTGTAATCCTTGATGGAGGTCTTTGCATCCTTGATTTTCTTGAGCGCAATCCTCGTGTAGTTCCCGTGACCAGGAGGTTCCTTCTCCTCGTCTGCCGCTGAGATCCTGCTCTGACCCTTTATAAACAAGAGGCATGTGAACGGGCATAGAAGCCCCGCCCGTTTGGCCCCGCCCCACATACACTAGCGGTATGCAACGTCTTCCCGCCCTTTCCCCCACTATGATGGACAGCTTAATCAAAGGACCCCGGTGCTTTCGGCGCGGTGGCAAAGTTACAGACACACAGGTCACTGGGGAAAATTCTTCAGGTCCTTTACGCAGCTGTAGTGTAGGAAAGGCACTATACATTTACCCAACGAGGTAGCACTTACTGATTAGCCAGTAGAAAGTACTCCAGCTGAGTAGAAGTATTGCACAAAACGGAGGCATCTTCTTGGATAAATATGCAGGGTAGGTGTGCAGAATTCGTGAGCGTGGTTAAGCAGATGTGCCTTCTCTCCATTTCCAACGTGAAAAGTTAGCTGTAATCCTTGATGGAGGTCTTTGCATCCTTGATTTTCTCGAGCGCAATCCTTGTGTAGAATTCGTGAGCATGATTAAGCAGATGTGCCTTCTCTCCATTGCCACCCTGAAAAGCTAGCTGTAATCCTTGATGGAGGTCTTTGCATCCTTGATTTTCTCGAGCGCAATCCTCGTGTAGTTCCTGTGACCAGGAGGTTCCTTCTCCTCGTCTGCCGCTGAGATCCTGCTCTGACCCTTTATAAACAAGAGGCATGAGAACAGGCTAGTAGCCCCGCCCCACATACACTCGCGGTATGCAACGTCTTCCCGCCCTTTCCCCACTATGATGGACAGCTTAATCAAAGGACCCCGGCGCTTTCGGCGCGGTGGCAAAGTTAGACACACAGGTCACTGGAGACAATTCTTCTGGTCCTTTGCAGCTGTAGTGTAGGAAAGGCACTATACATTTTCCCAACGAGGTAGCACTTACTGATTAGCCAGTAGAAAGTACTCCAGTTGAGTAGAGGTATTGCACAAAACGGACTCATCTTCTTGGATAAATATGCAGGGCAGGATTCATTCTGGGCTGGCACGATGCTCCTGTCACAAAAATTAAACCTCAGCAGGAAGCACTTACAGATATAAAGGGGCGCAGCAAAATCTCCGCGAGCATGCGAAATTCCGCGTGCTCGCGGAGATTTTTTGCCGTTTCGCGGAATTTCGCGGAACGCAATTCCGCAAATTCCGCCCACCCTTAAATACTTAGTAAGTTGTTTTAACGTAAATCCTCTCACCAGTATCTCATACGCACATGCTAAGACTCGTAGGACAGTCTTTTTTGTGTGTGGGCTCTTTACTCGTCAGAATTATGTTAAGTGCAAAAACACAACACATATATTACAAAAATACAAGACACCATTGCAAACAAATAAAGATTGTACATAAATTTAATAAAATACTTAGAACCACCGAGACCACTACTAAATATACATTGACTTGAAGGTATGCTGCAGATTCAAGGGGTTTTCAAATCAATGTTTTTGATTTAGTGTTGGAACTGTAGGAAGTGGTAGAGGCCAGCTTTAGTGCTGGTGGAGCCCTGTGCGACAATGTTTGTTGGTGCCCCCCAATGACTCCCTCTGCCACAGATTCCCTCCAGTGCCCATCAAGCCTCCGCAACCACATTCTCGCTCAGATGCATTTAATTTGATCTACAGCGCCAGTGTGGGGTGTCAGACCACTTTACATCAAACACATTACACAGACAATCAATCATACGTATGTAAAACACTGTATAGGAAATGTTAGATAAGACAAAGGACTACAAGGTGTAGGAGTCACATGACAATCATACTAGTAGGCAGAATAATTTAATAGTGATTGGTCTGGAGAAACACAAACTATGAATTTAGAACGTAATACCATGGTTGGGGGTTCTCTTTAATAACCAGAATTGATTTCTATCCAAATTAACCCTTTTTGCAACATTAGGATAATCAAAGACTGGGGAAATAGCCATAATGCTCTAATTTATACCTGCCTCTACCTGGCTATGACGGGCTAGGACGGGCCCACCCTTGGCCCAGGCTTCGCCCGCGCGCGTCCCGCGCTGCGGTAGGCGCTCGGCGAATTAATAGCGCCTCCGGGCGCAGACTGAGGCGTCACAGGTGCGCCTTGGGTCCCCGGGGGCTGCTGGGAGTTGTGGATGCCTCAGCTCACGCTGGCTGTTTCCCTCACGGCGTAGAGGAGAGGAGAAAAGCGCCCAGCCGTTTCCCTCACGGCTCCCGATCTGATGCTGCGGGTAAGTTACTGACAGTTAATAGCTCACTGTTCTATGTTAAGATTTTTTACTTATAAACTGCAAGTAACAAAAGGATCTCACTGACAAAAGCAGTAACCCACTGACCTATTTACATTATGTGCACTTTGTGATCTGCATGGTACATGTTCTATGCAGCACGCACATCAACCCTCTGCACTTACTTTTCAGGAGTCAAAACTTCCACTTGACAAAACTCCATCTCTCTCTAAGAAGAACATTAATCAATGGAGTTATCATGACATTTTTATTGTTGCCGAAAATTGCTGGAGGCCAGGAAGGAGGCAGCAAGTGCTTTTAAAAACATAATATACTTGCAAACATGACGCCCCCACCCGAAGTCAGCGGCCGGTGCGATCGCACCGGTCGCACTGCCCTAGAGCCAGCCCTTCTCAAGGGTCCTGTGACCTCAGTGGCAGGGTCACTGCTGCTCTAAGGTGTGCTGTTTCATAGGCCTGCCCGCAAGACTGGAGGTGAACTTCAGTATGGATTGTGGTGGACAGGCCTTCACGGTTAACCCACACTTGCCACCACTATGGTCCACCTGCTGGTGCTAAGACACCAGGGCTTCTATAGTCTAGCAGGACCTTCTAAGGTCTAGCGCAGGAATGTGCTCCCTCAAGAGAGTGGTCTGGGAGACTGGTCATGATGGCTGAACCTGGTTCCCCAGTCCCATATTCGTTAGCTCTGAAGATAGTGCCACATCCTTTCCCCCCCTGAACACCATACTGCCCCACTGAAAGAAACTCGCACTGTCTTCAACTACAACCCAATTGTGCCTCGCTATAAACACCTGGATGTGACACAATTCAAAATTACGATTAATTAAGAGTAATATGCTGCCTAAAAAAAAAAAGTAACAACATCCTGGAAAAAAGCAAACACTCATAGGGAATGCAAGATTAAGTAACACATGTGAAATGTAGGAAGGAACAGCATGGTTACCTTAACGCTTTTGCACTTATTATTCAGAAATCAGTGAGTGCTTTTGCCTGAAAAGTTAAGGACATGACTACAGGGCCCAGAAGGGACCCATTTCAATGTTCATTACTTATATCCTTACAAATCATAAGCAGTATGGTTTAAAAAGACCACATCCGTGAACACAGAGCCGCGGTACGCATTTTATTTTCCAATCAACCCATCAACCAGGTATTGCAGTACCTCCAGGAATGGTGCACTTCCCCGCCCTGGGAAAACAATGTTGTTCAAAGAAAGAAGAGAAAATAAAAGTAGCGCTTCACTGGCAAACTCTGTAAAGTAGCGCTAATGTGTTTTGGGTGTGAATAAAATCAATCTGGCCACTTTGCGACCCACTCTGTCTTGCTTTATTTAGTTATTTTTCACATTTTGAAACTTTCATTTCTCTCCATCCCGGGGCTGCACTTTGAAATAGAAAAATTTCCCAAAAAGACATTTCCAGCAAAGTGTTTTTTCTTTTTTGGTCAATTTCACGGAGGACCAAATAACTGAAAGGCGAGGAAAGAGGGAGTAATGGCTACAAGGCCCAGGGAAGGGGGCCCCCACACCTAGACCTTACAGCTGGCTCCAGCGCTTCGAGGCCCAGGAAAGGGGGGCCCCCCTCCGCTGGGCCTTGAAGCAGTACGAGACATTTTGCACAACCCTGCCCTAGCACCGGCAGTTCTACATACATTTTAAATGCGCATTCACATCAAAGCAATCTTTGCTATGTGTGATGCAAAGATTACAAAAGCCAGTTGATCTGGCTGTTCCCTCCTCCCCTCACCCACCTCTCCTCACCCACCTCTCCTTACCTGTGTCCGACTGGTCCTGGAAACAAAGGGGCCTTCTGTCACCTAGCAACAAAATGCCGAAAGGGCGCCTAGAATGGCCGGTACTTAACAGAGGCGCTGCCTCGCACCTGACACTGAGCCAACATAATTGCTGGCCCAGCTGCTGTACCAGCCCCATTCTGTTTGCTCCTTCCCCCCAGGAATGCCACCACGCTTGGGCTTACTGTGAAAGTGTGGCCTTTCACAGTGAAGCGGGGCCCCCTGTTTCTCAGCTGAGCGCGAGGCCCTGGGCAGCTGCCCACACTGCCCATGCCTAGCGCCGGCCCTGCTCCTACCTTTCCTTTTCTGGTGCTTATAATATTTACCATAAACTTCAATCCTATGCACACGCTGTTAAATTACTAAAACATGACCATGTTCGGCCAAATTTATGTTAAATCATAATCATATATCACACATATATATTCGAATATTTTCTTGGTTCTTTTATTCAATTCGAACGCCCAGCCAACACGTGTTTCGTCGTGGGTGATTGCCCACTCGACTTCTTCAGGGCTGTAGGAAAGGTAAATTTAACTTTAGGTTCTCCCCACCGGTTTTACTTCCGTCCCGGCTGTATTTAAATTGTTTCCCCTATTTCAATATTCTTTACGCGTGTAGATAAATGCTTCAATCCGCATATAGTTTATCCCATAGCGAGTATGCTACAGTTCTGGCCGTATCTGTGCGTATGTATTCAACGTCCAATTAGTGATTCTAGCCTGTATATATAGGCATACAATTATCTCATAGCGAGTACGCTAGAGTTTTGGTCGTCTCCGTGCGTTCCTGTCCACGTCGAGATAACGGCTCTTCGGTTGAATCCACAATCTTGCAGAAAATGTTTTTTTGATTTTTTTAAAATATATTTTGTGCTGTTTGACGAATTAACACAACATTTTGAAAAAAAGTATGCTTGTCCGTAAGTGTCATCTGGTACAGATTTGCTCAGATCATTTGTGGTTTTGTAAAGGAGGTCCAAACGCTGTATTTTGTATTTTTATATATATATATATATATATATATATATATATATATATATATACTTTTCAGGGGCAGCATTTCGATTAGAAACATTTTGCACGAAAGGTGCATAAACCATTGAGAATCGGATGATTTAATTAATCAAAATTGAGTTACTTGCGCCTGGAATCAATGCAACCATTTTAAGTGTAAAAGAAAACAGGGGCTTATTTACAAGCCCCTTGTGCCGCCGGTGCGTCACTTGTTTTGATGCACCGGCGGCGCAGTGTGCTGCTCCATATTTACAAGGCCATGCAAAGCCACATTGCGTGGCATTTCATGGCCTTGTAAATATGGATGCTTTTCACGCATCACTTTGCGTGAAAGGGACGTACCATGGGTGTTGCTGTGGGTGTTCCCATGCACACCCATGGATTCTGCTGCGTTCCCACATCTACAGCATTTCGTAAACCTGGGAATGCGTCAGAATCCTATGCCTCCCAGGGAAGGTATAAGGAGGCGCAACGAGGAGAAATACTTTTATTTCTCCTTGTTTTTTTCTCTTTGTATGCGTGCTGCAGCAGCACACATAGAAAGTGGAAAAAGCCACTTGTGGTTGTTTTTGTGCAGGAAGGTGTCCCTTCACGCACAAAAACAATCATCCCCACAACGGAGGCACCCTTGCACCATGGTGCAAGGTACCTGCGTTGGCACATGGCAGTCAATTGTGCGCAGCGCAGGGGAAAGCACAGAGATACGTCATATTGTTGTAAATATGACGCATGCCTGTGCTTTTAAAATGACGCAGCTCAATGCAGCAAAATGGATTGCGGTGAATCGCTGCTTCATTTTGTTGTAAATAAGGCCCACAATACTCCAAATTCTCCCAAATACCCGCAGAGAAGAATGTTCTCTTCAGATTGATGGAAATGGAACATTAGACTCCAGAAACCTTCCTTTCGAATAGCTGGGGCTTTAAGTGGAATGAAAAAAAAGTGGTGGAATCTCTAAACGGGTCGTGACTTGTGTAATTAACGGTGTGGCTTAAATACATAAACTACATTTCTATGATGTCCATAGTGTGCCACCCAAGTGGTATTTTGGTTCCTCTCTGAGCTTTCTGTCATTACATCCAGACATATATAACAAAAATTGACCTACATCTAAAATCAGCCAGGACTACTGACTTTGTTAGTGGCTGCTAGCTGTTCAAGACAAGCATTGGCAAAGCCAATAGGTCTCACCTATGTGAGAGCCATTGGCCTTGCCAATGTGTTTTAGCCATGTTGTACACTGGCGTGGCTGCTGTTTAGCATAGTTAAAAGTTAGTGGCGCAGAGGAGAGTGGTGTGGAGTGTCGTAGAGTAGAGTGTTGCAGAGTGGAGTAGCAGAGAGTGCAGTGTAATGGAGTGGCATAGTGTAGAGCTGCATAGAGTGGTATACACTGGAGCGGCATAGAGTAGAGTGGACTGGTGTACAGTGCATTGGCGTAGAGTGTTGCAGAGTATAGTGGCGTGGAGTGCAGTAGCATTGAGTGTAGTGGCATTGAATTCAGCGGCGTACAATGCAGCGTCGTGGAATGCAGTGGCGTAGATTAGAGTGGTGCATAGTAGAGTTCAGTGACACAGAATGGAGCAGAGTAAAGTAGAGAGCAGTGGTGTAGATTGCAGTGGCGTAGAGTGGTGCAGAGTGAAGTGGCATAGAATTGATGCAGAGGGCAGTGACGAGTGTAGAGTTGATTGGCACAGAGTGCAAAGGTGTAGAGTGCAGAGTAGAGTCGAGTGGTATAGAGTGCAGTGGCATAGAGTGGTGCACAGCAGAGTAGAATAGAGTGGTGCAGAGTAGAGTGATGCAGAGTGCAGTAGCACAGAGTGCAGGGGCGTAGAGTAGCGCACAGTGGAGTAATGCAGAGTACAGTGGCGTACAGTTCAGTGGTGGAGAGTGCAGTGCTGCAGAGTAGAATGTCAGAGTGCAGTGGTGTAGAGAGCAGCAGAGTGGCGAAGAGAGCAGAGGTGTAGAGTACAGTGATGCAGAGTAGAGTGCAGCGATAGAGTACAGTTGTGTAGAGTGCATTGGCGAAGAGAGCAGTGGTTAAGAGTAGAGTGGTGCAGAGTGCAGTGGCAAAAAGTGGAGTGGCATAAAGTGTAGTAGAGTGGCGTTGAGTAGAATGTTTCAGAGTAGAGTGAAGTGGTAGAGAGTGGAGTGGTGCAGAGTAGAGTGCAGTTGCGTAGACTGGCATAGAGTGTAATGCCATAGCGTAAAGTGGTGTAGAGTGTAGTGGTGCAGAGTAGATTAGAGTGGCATACAGTGGATTGCATAGAGTGCAGGGGCATAGAGTTGAGTGTTACAGAGTAAAGTGCATTGGTGTAGAGGGTATTGGCATAGAGTGCAGTGTCACAGAGTGCAGTATTGCAGAGTAGTGTAGAATACAGTGACGTAGAGTGGAGTTGTGCAGAGTAAATTGGTATGGCCTAGACTGGACTGGAGTGCAGTGGCAAAGGGTGCAGTGGTGTAGAGTAGAGTGGCGAGAGTGCACTGGCATAGAGTAGACTGGTGCAGGGTAGAGTAGAGAGGCATAGACTGTAATGGCGTAGAGTGGAGTGGTGCAGGGTGCAGTGTTGTAGAGTGGTGTAAAGTGGAGTGGTGCAGAGTAGAGTTCAGTGGTGTGGAGAGGTGCAGAGTGGAGTGGCATAGAGTGGAGTATTATTCATGGTGTGGTAGCACACTGCCATTACAGACAACACATTTTCAATTGAAATGAGCATTACATTTGCACAGACATACAGTTTTGCTATAAAACTATACAGTGCACAGACAAAAATGTGTGAAAATTGCATCACCTAGTTTAATGATTTGTTTTGATTATATTAAAGAAATTGTTTCCAACACACTTCAGAAATATCAAAAAATGTGCTTCATTTATGTTCCTAATTCTGATATATTCTGAAATGCTTACTCTGTTCATTTAAATGTTGTCCTGTGCTAGAAAAAAACTCTTTCCTAACCCCAATATCCAGCAAGATTGCCACATAAATCCTCTCACTTTGAAGTCAGAGAAAGAAAAGTAAACAAGCTCCTTGGAAGACAGCTCTTGACATTTGACCTCGCTATTTGAATAAACAACAAATGTGACAAGATGAGAACAAGAATCACAGGCCTGTTTTCCAAGGATTGGATGATGATGTATTCTGAACATCTTTTTGATCCATTGACAGGATCTGTTCGGAACTCACACTGCCTTTAGCCTCAACTCAAGAGCTCTCAATCATGGCCCCTTATAAACACCTGGGGCCGTATTATAGTAGGTGCCCCGGGGGCGCAAAGGGCATTTCTGCTTGCTCTGCGTGCCCCTGGGGCACTTTGGTGTTACAGAAGGGGGCGCAGACACTTGTGCGTCCCCTTCAGCAATACCGATAGCGCTGGCGCACTTAAAGCACCAGCGCTACCTTTAGGGGGCATCCCCTCATTTACATAGGGGCATGCCCTATGCAAATGAAGGGAATTCCTTTGCCTCTGCGCCCGCGCCATATTACAGACGCAGGCGCAGAGGCAAAGAAGCTCTCAGGGGGCGCACTCACAGTGCGCCACCTTCTAGGTGTGAGTGCGCCCCCTAAGAGCAGCCCTCTAGAGGGGTAGAGGGGATCCTATGTAACCCCAGACATCCCCTTGCAGGTGGGTGCAGTCACTGACTGCACCAGCCTGCAAGGGGATCTCTAATCCCCTTCAAAAGTGCAGGCGGGTTGCCACCTCCACTGTGAAAACACAGAGCGGCTGCAAGCCGCCACTCCGTGTTTTCACATGAATGCGCTGCCCCAAGGGCAGCGCGAGTTTGCTGCTGCCCTGGGGCAGCTCACTCTTTGTAATAGGGCTCATTTTAATTGTTTAAATCAGTTTAAATCAAACTGGAGGTGAATACGTGGTTGAACGTCTGCCTGGTGCAAGTGATCTAACAATTTACTTTCTGTATATGCTCTGCATTTGTAATGGATGTTGTTTTTCAAAAATCAATATACAAAAGTTAAAAAACAATTAATCTATCAATTATTTATACGGTGTTACCTCACCCTCATGAGAAGTGCCTTCCTCCATTTATTGAGCTCCAGCAAATAAATGAGGTTTTGATTCTTTCCTGAACGGAGTTCATTTTTGCAGTTTTATGTTTTTCTGGGGGAGAATTCCATAACGTGTTTGCCTGTTTTTCGAATCTCTTCTTCCCACCTTTATCTTTAGAATTTTTGGTGCCTAAGAAGCATCTTGCCATTAGATCATATCTGCATGTTTGAGCTATACACCTGAATGCTACCTTTACCCAGTGTTCTGGTCAAGCGGTAATAATTACAAGGCCAGAATGATCATGATAGCATGGGAATGGCCACGGCAGTGGTGGTTCACAGCCGCTCAAAGCTGCCGGTTTACTGAAAACCATAAACTGTGTGGCTATCTCTCACACTTCTTCGTCCATGACACTGTTAAGCACTGCGTCCCATAGCATGATAACGTCACCTCAGTGGTCATCACGCACGGCATGGAAACACTTTCCACATAGGATCAAAACACAGACAACACTCGTTCAACCGCACACCCTACACGGTGTAGAGTGCTACCAGTGTAGACAAGCGCTTCAGAGCCCCTCATAGGGGCAGTAAGTGCTACATAAATGTTGCAATACAATACAATACTGTATGGGTCAATGTTAAGGTGTTGAAGTGAATTCTTTCTTGAACTAGCAGCTTGTTCATTTTTTATATAACCAGGTGGGAAATTTTTCAGGAGTCCCAGGGCTTTTATGGGTTACTGGGGTCAGACTGTATCAATGGTGTCTTGCAACCTTACCTTACTGTTAGATCAAAAATGGAGCATTAATCACTCCCCTTTAAATGTGAAACACAGGTTAGGGAAGTCGAGCAGCCGAAGGCTTACTCAGATGGATGTTGTGGGGTAGACTCAAAACTCAATCAGCAACAGCCAGTGCCATTGTCCAGTGTGACAGGAATCTACAACCATGGCTTTTCCTCAAAAAGAAAAAGTACCGTAATCCCAACACACATTTACAATATAAAGGGCACAGTTATTCTCACATTTATGCTTGGGGAGTAATCACTACATTGGTGAAGCACTTGTGTTGATTTAAGCTGTTCCTAGGCTCTCTTAGGTAAGAGTTATCGTAATGATCCAGTCAATGCTGAATAGGACAGATTGCGCCTTGGGAATTGATATGTTGCAATCTCCTAATACTCCTCTGAAACAGTAGCTAAGGCCCTAAAATAGGTATGGACAAGTTAGCTAGAAATACATGTAATTATCAAGGTGTCTGTTTCTAATCCCTGCAATATTTCAATTAGGCACTGCACATTTAAGGAGTCCAATCTAACAGATGTGCATCAGCTCACAAACTAACTGGAAATGCTGCGCTAACTCTGCCCAGCCCTGCTGTCTCCAGTCACTGCTGCCATGCCATGTACCTCCAAGCTGGGGAATGTAGGGCTCAAGGAAGGGGCACAGGTAGGGGGAGACCACACTCTCCTTGCTTCGGCCGGGCACAAGGAGAAATTATTTTGTACATCTTCCTCTGGATCCAGACATCCCACCATCCAATCAAAACAAAGATCCCATGTTGGGCCACAGTGGTGATGAGGTCAGAAATACAGTTCCACACTGCCGGTTGTAGTTGACAATCTTCACCGATCATGAGGTAAACCTGTTGACTGCGGTTGTGATTCAGGCCCTTGGTGATCTGGTCTGTCTTTCATCGTTTTTGAGGGACCTCGCCAGCGACTTCCCGATTTCACTGTAGACCAGTGAGGCAAGATGGTCCACCTGCCTGCACACAGCCACAGGTTCAGGGAGCGAGCAGTCTAGCTCCTGAGCTCACTGCAGTGAAACCAGTCACAAGGCCTCACCACACAGCCTAGCGGTGCAGGACCTTCCCTGGGCTACAGCGAGCCAACTTCAGTTATTTCTGCACTGCTTTTTGCTTATGTTCCCGAACATGGCAAGGGGCGTTGACAATCAGAGACATTAACCCTGGATCTCAAGGGTCTTTCTTGATCGCCAGTGGTGTAGAACCCCTGTCAATGGATGATAAGAAATCTCGACACTTTGGCGGGGTTTCTGTTTCATACTTATATCAAATGCACAGTCAGAGATTGTGCATTCTGCAGGTCCAGCTCTGGGTTTCAGGTTTCCTGACTTTTGTGTATTCCTCCCATAATGATCAAGCCACAGTCTTTTGCCTCTAGTGCCAGCAGGAAGGAGGGTTGGGACTGAGAGTACCCTGTCTGGGAGGCACAGAAGAAAGGCACTAAAGAGGGAGAGACATGATCAGTCTACTACCTCCTAACCATCTGTGGTAACACCCCTAGAAAAGATTAGAGCAGGAAGGGGGCAAAAGCTGTCTCCACACTTCAAAGGGCCCTCTGTCTCTAACCTGCACATCCTACAGTTTTCTCCATTGCAAAGGTCATTAGGAATGCTTTGGAGTGGCCCTGACATTCACAGAGCTCTCTGGTAGCCTCTGCCTAAACTCTATCTTATGTACCGCTCACTCACAAGTGATCCAAATGGGCTTTCGGGCTGAGTACAACACATATGCACCAAGCTCATAATCTTACACATAGGTTAAAGTACACATGCAAGTCCATAGAGCAAAGGATGCAGGGTGAAGGGGACTGGTAGATAATTTTAAACAGGAGATGCCAGTGGGCAACTCTCCCAGTGCAGGTAACAGGTGCAAAGGCCTGTCCTGTAGATATAATAATTTTCTGCCACTACTGTCAGTCTTCCACAGCCCGGTGAGCTAACAGTATTCACACTAAGTAAAGGGTTTGCACATTATTTGCCCTTCAAGCCACAGATCCCAGTTTCTGGGCTGCATTTATGTCCCAGTAAGTCCACAGGGTATACAGACAATTGTCATGTGCACTAAGCACACCTTGGGAAGAGGATATGGCCTAATGGCTAGAGTAGTCGACCTCGGAGTTGAGGAACGAGGCTCGAGTTTCGGCAGGGACGCTCAACATCCTGTGATTCCAGGCACATCACTTAATCTCCCTGTGCCTAACAAAAATGAATCTGTCCCTTTGTAACGCAACTGGTGCTCATGTAAAGCGCTCTGATAATTTCGGGTCTAGTTCGTGCTATATAACCCCCCCCCCCAAAAAAAGCCAAAGATCAAAAATAACAAAGGGCTCATCACATGGGAACTCAGAGAAGGGGTGCGCGCTCTCCAGAACCATGAGGGGAACTATTCCATCCCAAAATGGGCATTATGTGGATCCTCATGGGTACATCATTGCTGTACTGGTTGCTGAGATCTAATACACTGATAGTTCTCCCTCCAGGTTTCAGCGCTGATTGTCAGAAGCAGTGAATAAGTGATAGATAGTCTATCAGCAGGCTATGTTGACCAAAATTTGTTTACTTGTCTTTAAAAAACTAGTACTAATTTCATAATTTTACTAGAGTAACACTAGTGACAAGAAAGCTTTCACAAACCTTTTTAAAAGAAACATTTAAGAAAACACGGCAATGTAAATACGCAGGGTGCAGTATTTAGAGACTCGGAACTAACATTGCTTTTTAAAGGAAGCAACTCCACCAGTATCCTGTCACACCCTGTCTGTGGCAGTTTCCTCAGTTCTTTTGTTCCCACTCATGTTAAGAGGATCTGGAACAGTAGAAAATGATCCCCATGATCATTGCATTGTCTGAGTTCCTGATTCACCTCTTCCATAAGAATTTGACTACTGCCTCATAATGCCAAGAGGACCCTTGAAGGAGTTAGAAACAGTCAGACCTCACAGCAATCAGAAATACATAGGCAACAGGAATCATACTCTGGGAGATCAGAGGAGTATGGAAAATAAGGTCCCTCTACCTTGGCTCAAACCTCTTTCACTTAGCACTTACCCAGAGGGAGATCCGAGAAGACATCATGATATGACAAACATTGCAGCTCCGAGTCTTTATCAAGATCTGTGATGACAAGGACTGGTACGATGGGCATCTGGGCACCTGTTCAACATCAAGAGCTGCGTCAATATTGAAAGAACATTTCAAGTTGAAGATGCCGCGAACCTCGACACCGAAGATTCTTCACTGTCAAAGGACACAAAGTTGATGTTGGTGCAGGCAATGTCAAGCAATTCATTACATTTATCAGCGTTATGAGTAAAGAAAATCAGGGCCAGACATATGTCTTAATATTCTGAATCCTAAAAGGGCTTTTAGTTGATTAAGGACATCATTTAAGTAGTAGAGTTATCTGGCTCGTCTTTTCCACCATAGCGATCTCCTCCTAGGCATTCTCCTTCTTAACCAGTGGTGCCAGTAGCATGTCATAGACCTGTGCCTGCAACCATTTTACCGCCAGTGGTTTTCGTGATTACTGCACCACCATCTCCAACAGATCCAGTGAGAACTTCTCTGTTAGGAACCTCTTCTCCAAGAAGACCTGCCACTCCTCCTAGGAAATCTTGCAGTCTTCCCTCGTACTATTCTCATTTGCATTGGTAAAGACATTTCTGTAGGAAATCACATACTTCTTGAAGAATCCGCACCCTTCTTAGGGACCGAATTCCTCACAGGGACTGAACCTTTCACACTGCTTATACCACCAAGAGCTTGCTCTCCTACTTTTGCAACTACTTCTTCCTTGTCAACCTGTTTGTCTTCAATCAGGAGATAATCTCCAACTCTAATCTCCTCCTGCAAGGATTTTACAGGTAGGTAATATAAATGCCTCCTCCTTATACTGCATTGATTTTTGGAAACCTATATCATAGAGATCTTCAAGACCTACACTGCCTTTGGCTCCAAGTCTTCTTGGGCCTACAATGTAGGGTTTCTGCTCCCTCTGAGAACACTCCTCTGAAAATCTTGTAAAAGTAATATAGACCTATAAAGGAACCTCTGTTTCTTACAATGGATCCACAACCTTACTGTCAGAAAAACTGGCCTTGTCGCTTTTTTTGATGCACTTACTCTTTTATTTCTTTGATCGAGTTGGTTAGGAGGATTGTTTTAGGGATACAAGGAATAGCATCTCCAAAATGACGTTGATGTCTTGGGGGATGCCGAGAAACTGAAACTAGAAGAAGTACTGCAAGATTAGCAGATCTCGTCTCGTGATGCTTCAGTGTGGCAGCCATTTTAGATTTCAGCTGGTATAAAATAAATTGCTGCTGGAGAGGATGTTGCTCTTCGATATTTTCCTGAAGAGAATATGTCAAGATTTTCATCCTTTGAACTGCAGTGAGCCTTTGAAGTCACTACCAAGGTTGCAGTAGGAGGATTTTTTTGAGGTGCTGGGAGTTTTTTTGGATCCCATTTTCAACTTACCCTTAGGATATTTTTTCTCTAAATGCACATATTGTATTAAGAAATGTGCTGCAACGCATGTAACCCCCATAAACTTGCGTTTGGAATGATGCCATCCTAGAGAGATTTGCTTGGATAAACTAAGTGAAAAATCATGTTTTAATTAATTTGAGAAAGCAACATATTAAGATGGGTGCTAAACAGTTTTTATTTAATTTTCAAAAAGAAACAAAGTACAAGAGAGAAGGAAGCTGAGAAAGAGACAGTTTATTCTCAGGTGAAGAGCATATCAAAATTGATGAGACAATACAGCACGGGCTCACGAGAGTATATAGAATTTTAGTTTTGGTTAGTACGAGATTCCTTTTTTTGCAGAACTAAGTGGAGAAAATACGCAAGAAAAAAGCACTGTTGGCTGACCACAGGAAGACTTCTTCTTCCACCTTTTTTCTCTCAAGTCCCATTCCCCTTCCCACAAGATATTGTGAGTCTTCACCATGGATTATCTAGTGGTCTCAGAATATTGAGTGGGTGAGTTGGAAACACTTCCTGGTATGATCCTGGCACTCCTGCAGGAAAGGAATCATGAGTACACTGAGTCTTAACACTTACTCATTGCTTCAGCTGCAAGAAAGAGCTATACTACTGCTCATTGGTCTAGGGCCCCTCCAGGCACGGGGAGTAAGCAGTTAGATTGGATTATGTAATCAGGAAGGTCTGCAATTTGTCTGCACATATATGAAAGCCACTAGTGCCCCTACTCTATTAAGGAGAATGATAGAGCTGCTTGGGACTCACTAAAAAAACTTCCAGATGCTGTTCCTAGTGAGAGAGGAAGCGGGGATACATTTTTAAGGATATTATTGTGGAAGCGATGCATGTATCTGTGGGAAAATACTAGATATGAAAAGAGAAAAACATTTAACTGAGCAAGCCGCTCCCCCAGGGTCGGCAGTCCCGCCTCTGAAATCCCTAGAAATGAAATGAGTACAGCGTCAAAAGGATAGGGGAAAGGACAGAGAAAGTGCATTCGGGAAAGACAGGGCAAGGAAAATAAATGAATGATCACAATCATCGAAAGTGACAGTGGGCTTCCGGTTCCAGCCAGGGCGCTGAGAAGTTGAGAGGACCCCGAGAAGCCAGGACAGGATGATGAAGAAGACCATCAGCTGGGAGAGGAGCGCAGCCCAGAGGACCGTACCACGAAGAACCCAAGACATTATACAGAGGCTGTCCACACCGATTAGGAAACAGACTCTAGTGATGAGGGGGGTTGAGAGTGAAGAAATGTGGCGGGAGGACTGGAGGACACCACCGACGAATGTCTCAAAGCTTGCAGCATTCCTGGAGGACTGTGGCCATCTGGTGACTGAGCATAGAAAAAGGAGATGAGGATGGAGGGAATGGGAGACTGGTTCGTAGGATTGGGCTTCACTTAATCTTTTTTTAAGATATTGGCATACAGCTGCCACCTGACAGGTACATAGGATTACTGGAAAAGACATTCCACCCCTGACTGCTCTAACATGTGTTACCTAAATAAATCCCTTACCTGAACTGTCAGACTCCGGTAGTGAGTTTGGTGGAATTTCAAATCACTCCTTGTGTATGAAAATTGCTACAAGACAGCTCAAGGACCATAGCACATAATCTTGAGAGACTTCCTCAAGACCCTCATAAAACTGGGGAACCTCCCTCCCTGTAGCCGGGTGCTAAACAAACTCCCGCCAACCAACGAGTAAGCGAGGGGAAAGTGGGAAACATCAGTATAGGATTGAACTAATTTCCCTGAGAGTAGACAAGTCTTAGTTAAGGGGTATTAGTTATCCTTTTTTTATGTTATTGAACACTTACCTGAGTTTATGGTTTTCATTTTTTTTCCTCCAAGAGGCTATTGATAGCCACTGCACCGCCTCTACCTAGAACAAGAAAAGGTGTTATTAGAGACAAAGAGAAAACATGTTTGCCCACTAAAGAACCTTTGCCTCCTCCTTAGTCCAAAAGACTGTGGGCCTCATTCAGATCTTAGCGGACCGGTTACTCCGTCACAACGGTGACGAATATTCCGCCCGCCAAAATATAAATCCCATGATATCCTATGGGATTTATATTTCGGTGGCTGGGATATCCCTCACCGTTGTGAGGGAGTAACCGGTCTGCCAAGATCTAAATCAAGCCCAAAGTCTTTTGGACTAAGGAGGAGGCAAAGGTTCTATGGGGGACAAACATGTTCAAGATCCAAATCAGGCCCTTTAACTAATAAATCAGCATACTGAAATGCATAAGTAAGCTTCCGAATCCTTATTTCCGACCCACCCTCCAACAGTATCCAACTAAATCATAAGTGCTGCAGCAGTTTCGTTCAACCTGGAAGCTCAAAGTTATAGTCCGGCAACAAGATATTCATCCTGACTTCATGTCGCTGAGCTGAAAGCAAAAGCTTAGGAGCCAATCATGAGTCTTGCCTTTTCTGGTAACTTGCTCTTTGGTTCATAGGCAAGGAGATGCATAGGGAAATGTCTGAGATCGAAACACTAAAGGCAGTAGGTATAGGAAAGAGGAAACAAAACACCACTTCTGTTGAGTGCAGCTTCTGCTAATAGAGGGCTCAAACTTTTTCAGAGGCCTCAATAATGTCAACAACAAAGACAAAAATACCAACAGAGCAGGCGAGGAAGAGGAAGTCAATAACCTTCTGCAGCCACAAGAAAATCTCCTGCTGGAAAGCAGTAACTCCATTTTCCCCTCCTCCGTGCACCACTCTGGCAGGACATATTGATCTAGAAGAGAGGCAAAACATCACAACAGACATATGGTTGCTACATTTTGGGCAAATTTGCTATTCTTTCAGATTGAAAACACTTCCACCTGACTACTTATACAGAGGTTAACCCAGTGCCATCAGGACAAACTCAACATTGTATAAAAAATAATCTACAGAGAGACTTTCTATTTCCCAAAAAGAAAAGGGAATTTGTTGTTAATTTTTGATTCAAAAGAAAGGACTAAAGTACAAATCCTGCCCTAAATCACTGTAAAAAATGGATCACAAAAGAAAGATTCAAAAAGTTGGCCATCCACCAGATCTTTCTTCATCAAGGAGACTGGATGTGTGCCATAGACCCCGAGGATGCATACATCAGGTGTTCCTTAGGTTAATGTTACAAAAGAAACATTAGCCATACAAAGTCTTGCTATTATCAAAGAAGCTTTGGGTAATCCAGATTTAAATCAGTTGCTAACGGTGCTCCTACTATTAGCGTTACCACTCAAAGTAATGCAAGTTTATTTGTAAGACTTCATAGATAAAAAGTTGAGGCGCGGTTTAAATGAATTTTAGAAGGAAACAATAATGGAGACAGGATTTTTTGAAGTAATGAAGGCTGTGATATGATTCCCCTTTTGTAGAAGTTTTTGAGAGGCAGGGAAATGACGTTAGAGGGGTGATAATAATTTTGACAAGAAACCACAAATATGGAGACAGGAAGTTCCAAGTCTAGAAATATGGGAGATGTTGACTTAGTTTTATTCTATTTTTTTTTTTATAAATATGTTTATTATTTTCAAAAAAAAAAAAAAACATAACAAGATTCAGTTACAGTCATACGGTATCGTACATTAATAATCAATGTATCAAACAGTACATCTTTATAGCCTTTGTGGGCCCTTTGGAGAATAACCACGTACTAACCACAAATTTGTATAGCATTTCCATAAGGTTTCCCTTTTCCTTTAAAGTTGAAAACCCTCTATTTGTCATTGAGCCAGGAAGGATTATCCCTCTGGGGTCCATTTGATCATCTCCTGCTGCGACCTCAAAGCCATAATATTTCCTCCACCTGCCCCATACCTTTGTGAAATTTCTTCAGGCAGCCCCTCGCCTTGTAGGTGACCCTTTCAGCCGCCATGTACATGTCCATCCCTACTCTCCATTCTCGGAGTGTTGGTGCGTTTATGGCTCCCCAGTTTCTCGCTACATCTCTCTTAGCCACCACCAGTGCCAGTGTAGTAAAGATTATTTGCGGTCTACCCAAGTCCACATCGTTCGGGATTCCCAATAATATGAATTTGGGGTCTAGGGGTATAGTGGCTTCCAGTATTTTACTCAATTCCTGTAGTATCTTTCTCCAATAGGCCTGTATCTTAGCGCACTCCCAAATGTTATGATAAAAATCGCCCTCCCCATGTCCACATCTCTGGCATTTAGGTTCGCTTGCTCGCCCTATTTTATGTAATCTGGCTCGGTCGTAGTAGGCCCTGTGGAGTATTTTGTATTGGATGAGGCAAAGGCGCGATTTGATCGCCACCTCCCTAGGGTGCATCAAGGCTGCCTCCCAGTCTATGTTTTCTAGCATGCCCAAATTTCCTTCCCAGGTAGATCTCAGCTTGCCCAGTCTGTCTGGTGCATTATTATTCAGAGTCTTGTAGGTGAGTGATACTGCCTTGGTCGTAATATGGTCTTGGAGTAGTCTCCCTTCCAATGGTGCATATTCCGGCAGTGGGGAGTCATCTATGTTTTCTTTTTGCCATGCATGTCTAATCTGTGCGTATTTGAGGAACTGGGAAGTCTGTAGTGCAAAATCAATCTTAAGGGTGTTGAAACTTTTAAGTTTACCCTTGTCCAGGATATCTCCTATCGTGGAAATACCTATGTCGTCCCAGCCTACAAATCCCCTTAGCTTCTGTATTTCTTTTAGCAAGGTGCAGTGCCATAGGGGCATCTGTTTGGTAAGTTTCTGTTCCCATCCCATTGCCTTCGTTGCTTTTCCCCATGCTTCTATTGTGGCTTGAGTAGCCGGGAGGAGTTTCCCCTTGCCTCTGCCTCCATATAGGTAGTACAAAAAAGTACGTCTGCACATGGTTTCCCTCTCTAGTCTGTAGGTGGGGTGGTCACCTGGAGCATGTATCCATTCATTGATTGGGGTTAGTTGTTCCGCCCAATAGTAGGCCTCTACATCCGGGAGTGATATCCCACCATTATACTGATTGCGTTGTAGAGTATGTAGTGCAATCCTAGGTTGTTTCCCTAGCCACAGGAGTGAGCGTAGTTCAGCCTCTATCTCTCGAAAGGTTGATCGTGATGGGGGAAATATGTGTTTTGTAGGGCATACAGAAATCGAGGCAGGGTAATCATTTTGAACATGGATGCCCTGCCCAGTATAGTAAGTGGTAGTGATTTCCATTGCTGCACATCATCTTTGAAATTCGTGATTATGCGTTTAATGTTTTTCTGGTAGCAGAGGTCCCTGTCTGTAGTGAGGTAAATTCCCAGATATGTGAATCCGTTGTGTGCAATCTGAAGATCTCCGGGGAGTGTGGGCCAAGTAGTCAAGATACCTGGGCTATAAATCACTGATTTGTGCCAGTTAATTGTGTAGTTTTATTCTAGTTTTAGTTTTAAGTCAATGATTTAGTGTAATCATAATACAAAAACAACAGGAAGTTGCAGATTCAGGAATGCTGTTGTTTCTTGCGTCTTTCAAAAGCAAAGATTTCATTTAGTCTGAATTAACTTTAAACACAGAAGGTTATCAGGCCTAATACAGGAAAATGTGGAGTAGGCAGCCCATTTCATGGGTTAGTCATTACTAAAGCCAGATGATTTTAGTAGTCTCCTTTGGTGAAAATTATTTTACATGTGTATTGTTTCTTTCAATGATGGAAAGTGATGTTGCTAGTAGCACTATATCTGAATATGGTCCTGGAGCATAAGGGAAAAGATTTGAAAATTATTCATAAATGCAGAGCACATGGGGGCCTTTTGTGAGGTTATACTTTTATACAAAATGTTTGAGCAAAATAACTGTATGCAAATGTATCATTATTGAAGTCAGACTATTTGAGTATTAGGGTGCAGATTTGTTCTCTCAATGATTGGAAGTAACTACTTCAATGTCATTGAAATGTTTGGGCAGCATGGACATAAAAGTGATATCTGGTTCTAAGTTGATGTGGAATGCATGGGAGCAGTTTCATCGGCTCTGTTCTTATTTGAAATGGTTGAATTAAATGGTCTTATAGTGGAATACATTATCATTGAAACTAAATTATTTGATAAGTCTTTCTTTGCCAAAGGCAACTAAGGGGCTTATTTACAATCCCCTTGCGCCGCCGGTGCGTCACTTTTAGCATGGGAAAAAGAGACGTACTGGCGGCTTGTAAATAAGTCCCAGCTAAGATAGCAGATTTATTTTCTCATTGATAGAAACTACCTAGGCTAATATTACTGAAATGATGTGGAATGCATGAGAGCAGTTTCATAGGTTGAATTAACTGGCCTTATAGCTGAATGCATCATCAGTGAAACCAAGCTATTTGAGAAGTCCTTCTTTGATAAAGATGACTTGAATTGCAGATTTTCCCAATGATGGAAACTAACTAGGTTAATATTACTGAAATGTTTGAGCAAACTGGATATAAAAGTGAGTGCATCCGGTTCTACACTTGTTCAGTCGGAGGTTACTGAACACAATTGAGTAGAAATGCGGTTTGTTTCATTTCAGTTTTCTGGATGTAAGCAAGTAGTGATAAATATTGTGCAGAAAAGAATAGTAGAATACCTTCAGTGAAAAGACAATAAGTTATTGTTTCAATAATGATAAAGCATTTGAAATCTTGGTTAAATCTGTTTTCCTTTGTTCGCCCTAAGTTGGCAGGGTATGCCCAGACGTGGGTCCCTTGCTCACTTTGCCACTGGATTCTAGCTAGCCTGGCTGATGAGGGTTGTTACCCCGAAACTGGTCCCAGGATGCTTGTTTCCGGTTCAGGGAAGACCCGGCTTGGCAGTTCGGGCTGGATTGTTCCCATGAGGCACAGGGTCAAGACTGATTTGCATATAGCTGGGTCTGAACTGAGGTGGCGAAGTGAGCTAAAGAACCATGATGGATTCAACCCAGATCTGTGA